>JAYMFT010080935.1:0-14287 GCA_038088735.1 Panulirus argus | reverse complement strand
ATATATATATATATATATATATATTTATGGTGCCAAAGGAAATGCTAATTTATTTCAGACCCTCATGCATAGGCAAGTATTCAAGAAAAGACGGCGGAAGTCAAGAGGTCTTGATACACAGGCACAATGATATCCTCAGGCAGCTTAACTCCGGCAAGGGAAAGGAAAAGAAGGGAGGTGGTGGTGCACAGTGGAAGGCATATCTGCAGGGTAATAGTCATGTGGAGAATTTACTGACGAGCCCGTACTAGGGACTGCGGCGAGAAGGTGTGAAGGAATTTTTAAAGTTATGTTTAATAGGACTAACATTCGGTTTTATATACAAACTGAGATTAATCATGGAAAGCGGAATCCTGCGTTCTGTCGTAAAAGGCAGGTGTTGAAATTACATGTGGAGGTTTAGACAGATGGGAGGATCAGTTAGAGGGTGTTGATAATGGAACAGTATGAAGAACTCGTGATACGGTTGAAGATAACAGATATTAAGACCTGCATCATTTTCTCTAATGAAATGCACGAGTTTTATAACTCAAAAGAGTAACCTCTCTTTTTCTGTTGATCGAGGTAAGGAATGCACTAAGTCCTGAGTGAAGATGAGAGATGCACCAAGCCTGTGTGAAGATTAGGCATCCATCAAAGACTGCGTGAAAATAAGTATATGCATTAAAGCCTATAAGAAGGTAACGAATGCACTAAAGCCTATGTGAAGGTGAGGAATGCACTGAAGCCTATGTGAAGATGAGGAATGCACTGATGCCTGTGTCATGGTGAGGAATGCAGTGAGTGTTTTTTTGAGATCCTAAGGCCGGACGAGATATTCAGCGTGATGCTGGTGAAGTGTTAGGTTATGATGATGATGTTGGTGGACGGCCTTACTCCCTCACTGGTCATGTACGGTGTAGGCACCACAGTATTCCCTTGTGTATGGTGTGGCCAGGCCAGACACCACACTGTCCCCAGACGGATGATGTATAGCGTGACTAGGCTCGTCACCACAACATACCCTTAATGGATGATGCATTTTGCAGCTAGTCTAAGCACCGCCTCGCCCCCTTACCGTAGCAAGTCTTTTATATATCCAGTTTAATTGCATATATCCGGGGATACTCTTTATTCGAGGAAGAATGACATAGCAAAATAAAAAAAGATAATTCATTATATTACCTGACATGCGAGGATATTTAGGTCTACGAAAGATAACACGCCAGACCGAACACAGTGTGACCAATTGAGGCGGTTTGAAATACAGGCTCTCTCGTATCACTTATAGTTGCGCTAACAGAATTCACATTCATTAATAATTCAGAGGTTTATGGACTGTTCTGTCCAATAAGCAAAGAACCTGCAAAAATGCTGAAGGAAACAGTGCATGTGCAGTGAAATGCCCTTGTCAGTGAGACGTGTAAATGACAACTGTGAAAAGATTATAACATTCAGTACAATCACCGGGTAGTTATCAAAGTACACTTCAGTATAAAAAGAAACTGAATTATCAGCTATAATCATAGGTAGTCTAACCCACTTCTAACGTGGACGGTGTCACATTTGCGGTGGTCAACTGTTGGGTTGGGTATCATGGTCAGCTATTAGCTTGGATGTAGTGGTCAGCTGTTAGCTTAGTTGTGATGGTTAGCTGTTGGTTTGGTTGTGGTGGTTAGTTGTTGGTTTGGTTGTGGTGGTTAGCTGTTGGTTTTTGTATTGTTGGTCAATTGCTAACTTGTGTATGGTGGTCAGCTGTTGGTCAAGGTGTAATAGTTAGTGCTGTCTTGGATGTAGTGGCTAGCTGTTGGCTTGGGTGAGGTGGTCAGCTGTTGTCTTGGGTGAGGTGAACAGTTGTTGGCTCGGGTGAGATAGTATAGCTGTCTGCTTCGATGAGTGCTCAGCTCTTGGTTTGGGTCTGGTGGTCAGATGTTGGCTTCAGTGTGGGGGTTAGCTGTTGGCTTGAGTGTGGTGGTGAGTTGTTGGCATGGATGCAGAATTCAGGTGTGTGCTGGATGTGTTTACAAGCTGTTGTCTTGAGTATAGTAGTCAGTTTTTAGCTTGGATATGGTGCGCAGCTGTTGGCTAGAGTAAGGTGGTCAGCTGTTGGTTTGTGTTGGGAAAACACTAGAAATCTAGTGTGTGTGTCTTTTAACGTCCGAGAGGCGAGATAGCCTAGCACCCTGCCCAGGGTTCAACTCCAACCCGTGGTATATAAACACTCGTCTGTCTATTCGACATATATATATATATATATATATATATATATATATATATATGACTGCGAGCAAGTATGAATATGTACATGTGTATATATGTGTATGTATGTATATCTGTTCATATGTATGTATATATACCTGTATGCGCATATTTGTACATATATATGTATGTGAGCGGATGTGTCTTTCTTCGTCTGTTTCCTATCACTACCTCGCTATCTCGGGGTACAGCGATCATATATATATATATATATATATATATAGGTATTGGAAATCACTCTCATCTTTTTTTTAAACCGTATAACTTTTCTAGCCTCAGCGAGGCAAGAACTCAATTATTGTGCAGAATTTTCCTGCATAAAGAATGCTTGTCAGATTTTACGTACAGTTGATTAAATTGATGATGTGTTTCCTCTGATTCCATTTTTCTCTTTTTCGTTTGGCTGAAGTGAACCAGTCTGTCTAACTGTTGAAGTAAAGCAGACTCATTAAGATTCTTATTTGTGTCTAAAATATCTTATTAAACTGTGTATGAATTGGACACAAAGAATTGGAGGAAGATTACCTAGCTGTTGGTTGACTCGAAAGAGCGCAGTTCTTAGAGTCCGCCAGGCACGTTACTTAGATATTACACATCTGATCCCTTGATGTGACGCCAGAGTTCAATTTCACTGAAGTTACCAAGAGGTCTGTCTCCAGGTCTGCCTCTCATATGTCTTACGTCATTGAAAAGAGGAGGTTTTGCTTAGTTTCTTGTGCCCTAATGACGGCCCCAAGCTGGAAAATGACACAGCTCCGTCTTGTCAGCATCGTCCGTCATGCCATCTCTCTCATTCCTGAGTTGCTTATGCTCATGTATCATTATCTCGAACATCACTATACCCATGTCTCGTTGTCTCAAACACCACTCTACCTCTGCATCATTATCTTTCAAGTTACTATACTCGTGTCTCATTATCAAAAACATTATTATATCCGTGTCTCGTTGTCTGTGATATCACTGTAGCGGTGTCTCAGTATCCGTCCTCTCTCTAGACCCACGTCTCATTATCTGTAATGTCACTTATGTGAGAGATTTATTATCTTTAGCATCACTGTACTGTTGGCTCATTTTCTCTAATGTCATTCTCTCTCTCTCTCTCTGTCCGCAGACGCCGATGCCTTCTTCTAGGTCGGTGAGTACCTGATTACCTCTACGTAAGCAGTCACTTGTCTCTTTGTACAGAGAGAGTGAGTTAAGTGTACTGAACTTTTCTGCCGTGTTTCGTAGAATAGGGAAAAAATTTTTTGGTGTGTTAGACATATACAAGGGTTCAATAGCTGAGGAAATACGCCCGTCTTGCGGTTCACACGCTGACGAGTCTGCCTTTCACTAGTCCTCCAGCCGAGAGGGAAAGTCCTGCCCATTATGGATTCGCCCGTGTGTCTATCATCACTACTAACTTCGTTCACAGTTGCATGAGATGGACCAAACGCTGACGGATGTGCACCTTTAGGGGATCAATTTTGCAGCTCTGGTGTGTGTGTGTGTGTATGTTGGTGTGTGTGTGTGGGGGGGGGGGTTGTCTCCAGCCTTAAACCCTACAGGCAGGCAGGGGAGGCCCATATCCCGAAGGTAGAACTTAATATCCCGCTACCCGAGTGGAGAGTCCTGGTGCGATATTATCTTGTTCTCTGTAAATCGTTCGAAGAGCCAAACGCTTTCCGGGAAAACAGCGCTGAGGCTTCCAGGTATCAATGAATATGCGAGGTTGAGGTAACCATATGATTGTCAGCAACAAGAGCCTGCTTAAATTTGCATTCTTTATAGTATTCATTAACGAAGTTATTATCACGAATGTAGTTGAATTTTGTGTTCGTATCTCCTTGCGGTATATATATATATATATATATATATATATATATATATATATATATATATATATATATATATTGTATGGTATACAGACATAAAGGAGGTGGTACCGCCTGAGTGTCAGGAAATGTGGTGACGTCGGCGCAGAACTAGCACCGCAGTAGCTGTTAAATAGCCTTAGCCCAATGCCGCTAATTCTCATTTTCTGGGATGCTGGAAGTCAATCCACAATCCTCCATTCTATCGTTCGCTTAGCATCATAACAACAGGTAACTCATAAGATGTCTCGGGGGCATGGGAGTAAGACAGCTACCTGCGAATCTCTATCGCGGCCTCACCTATCGGCTGACAAGGGCGAGGTTCGGCGGACCGGACTAACCATTCCCCTACATTATATTGTTACTTTCTAAAATGATCAAAGGAAAGAGCCTAGCCGGAAGCGCCCAAAGGCTCAGGCTGGGGATGTCTAAATGTGCGCGGATGTAACTAGGGATGGGAAGGGAGAAAGGCAAGTAATGTTTACGGAGAAAGAGAAACATGGATGTTGTAGCTCTGATTGGATGTAAACTCCTGGCGATGGGGGGTCGATCGGTTTAGGAATGTCCGAGGGGCAAAGTTTAAGGTTAATGTTTGGATGGGAGCAAAGAGAGGAGGGAGGGGATGTATTGCCGTCGAAGGGAGAGTCATGGGAAGGTATTAAGGACTTTAAGAAGGCTTTGTGTTGGAGAATGAAAGTAGTTTAAGGGAG
Organism: Panulirus argus; assembly: GCA_038088735.1. Lineage (NCBI taxonomy): Eukaryota > Metazoa > Arthropoda > Malacostraca > Decapoda > Palinuridae > Panulirus > Panulirus argus. The sequence continues at coordinate 9,486 of JAYMFT010080935.1, read as the reverse complement.
GTGGGTGACTGTAGGTGTTTCTGGCCCTGTTGCGGCGAAGGAGGAGAATAACGGAGACGAGTCCTTTGGAAGGAGCTCAGTGAGCGCTACAGCATATTTGACGCAAGAGATCAACTATTAGTGCTGAGAGATCTGGATTCAAGAGTGGCTGGGAGATCTGAATGCAAGAGTTGGAGTTGTGGCATTTGAGGGCAATACTTTAGGGGTGTGGAGTACACGGTGTAAATGCGAATGATCACAGCTTGTTGAGTTGTATGCTTAAAAATGGAATGTTGGGTGAGTGAGGTAGGGGTTAGCGGGTACTATTGGATTATGTACTAATTGAGTGGTGTGCAAAGGAGAGACTATGGAATGTGAATGTGCTGAGAGGGGCTGCTGGTGGGTTTGTCTAATCTTTACTTGCTGGCGGCTAATGTGAAACTTTGTATTGGTTTTAGGTCAACAGGAAATGACACCGGAGGGCAGGTGGGGAAGGTGAGTGAGCCAGGAAAAGTGGGTTGTGTGAGGAGATTTCAAGAGTGATTGAGAGAAGAATGTTATAAGGTGAAAGAAATGAAACGAGGGGAGTGGGCGGGGGTTGGAAGTTAATGAGAGAAGCACTGCTTACGGGTTTGGGATAAGTGTTTGGTACGTAAAGGTGGCATATGGGGATGTAAGTATTAGGGTGAGGAAGTTATGTCGATAGAGAAAAAGTATAGGAGAAAGAATGTGCGTAACTGGGAGGTTTACAAGTGAAAGCGGCAGGTGATCAAGAGGAAGATGCCGTGGTTGAAAAAAAAAAACAGACAAAGGAGAGATGGGACGAGAGAGTATCGACAAGTTTCAAGGAGAAAGCGAAAATGCCTTGGAAGCAGATGAATAGTATGACAAGAACAAGAATGAAAATGGTAGCATCAGCGAGGGAAAATAATTCAGAGAAGACATTAAGGGAATACTTTGAAGAGTTGCTGAGATGTGGACAAATGTGGAATATATGGAGAGGGGTGGTGTAAAAAGCGACAGAGTGATAGCTAATGGTTAGTTGATTTGAGAATTGGAAGTGAAATCCTTTCATAAGCTAAAGTGAGGAAAAGCCGCAGGTGCCTTTGAATTTCTACAGAAAGGGGGTGACGTTGTTGTTGATTGGTTAGTTAGGATTTTCATTGTATATGTGGATCATTGAGAGGTGCCCGGGGATTGGCAGATACATGAATAGTTCCATTGTTAAAGTCAAGGGGTACAAAGGTTAGTGTTCAAGTTACAAAGGTGCATATAAGTGTCCTGAGAGTACCTGGTAAGTTGTGTGAGAGAATTGTGGTTGAGAGGGTAGTTATATGCACAGGGAGTCAGACTGGGGAGGAACAGTCTGGTTTTGGGAGTGGTTGAGGATGTGTGGTTCATGTGTTTTCCTCTGAAGAATAATGCGAGAAATACTTAGAGTAACAGAAGGGTCTGTATGTGGTATTTATGGATCTGTAGAAAGCATATGATAGTGTTGACAGAAATGCTTCGTGGAAGGTATTACGGTTATATGGTGTGGGAAGAAAGCTATTAGAAGCAGTAAGGAGTTTTTATCAAGAGATTGAGGTGTGTGCGCGAGCAGGTAGAGAGAAAGGTGAGTGGTACCAGGCGAAGGTTGGGTCTGAAGCACGGGTGTGTGATGTTACCGTGGTTGTTTGATTTGTTTCTAGATGGGATGGTGGGGGAGGTAAATGCAAGGGTCTTTAGTAGATGCACAGGTATACATTGTGTAGGGGATGAGTGGGCCTGGGAAGTGAGACCGTAGTATCTGCTGATGACACGGCACTGCTGGGAGATTCGAGTGAAAAATTCAAGAAGTTGGTGTTTAAGTTTGTGAGAGTGTGTAAAAGGCGAAAGTTGAGAGTACATCTGAATTAATCAAGGTTATTGGGTTTAGCAGAGCGGAGAGACAGGTTAGTTGGGGGAGTGAATTTGAACGGCTAAAACTTTGAGGAAGTGAAGTGTTTTAAATACCTCGAAATGGACGTGGCAGCGAATGGGAACATGAAAGCGGAGGTGACGAAGGTTTTGGGAGCGTTTAAGAATGTGTGGAAGCGAGATCACGAACTATACATCGATTCTCGCGAAGCGTTCCAGCCCGGGATCCAATGTCAGAATTTGGGCTAGAAGGCGAACGCTCTACCGACCATGCTACCGTGGTGGGGGCATCTAAAAATCTTTCAAACCTTCTATTTATGTTACATATATGATGGATCATAAGATTGCTTTACTCTGCATTTTGAACTTTGTTGGGTGTCTGAGTCAGGGTGGTATGCAAGTGAGAGAGTCAAAGAAGAGTGGTTAGTTGGCGAAGGAATCACGTAAGATGAAAAATGGCAAGGCGGATGGAGTGGATGGCATTGCAATTGAATTAATCAAGATACGGGGTGACTGTGTTGTTGATTGGTTGGTAAAGATTTTCAATGTTCGTGTACTCTTATGAGGTGCCTGAGGATTGACAGATTGCATGTACAGTTCCATTGCATAAAGGTGTAGGGGATAAAGGTGAGTGCTCAAACTGCAGAGGTATAAGTTTGTTGAGTGTAACTGGTAAGTTGTATGGGAGTGCAGTGATTGAGAGGGTGAAGGCATGTACAGAGAATCAAACTAGGGAGAACAGCATGGTTTCAGAAGTGACAGAGGGTGTATGGGTCAGGTGTTTGCTTTGAAGAATGTGTGTGACAAAGACTTAGAGAAACAGATGGGTCTGCATGTGGCATTTATGGATCTGGAGAGGGCATTTGATAGGGTTGACAGAGATGTTGGTCTTGAATATATACGGTGCTGGAGGAAATCTGCTGAAGGCAGTGAGAAATTTTTATTAAGAGAGCAAGGCATGTGTACGAGTAGAAAGAGAAGAGACTGAATGGTTCTATGTGAAGGTTGGTCTACGTTAGGGTTTTGTGATGTCATCATGGTTGCTTAATTTGTGTGTGGATAGGATGGTGAGGGAGGTAAATCCGGGAATCTTGGAGATAGCGGCGAGTATGTAGTCTGTAGGTGATGAGAGGGCCTAGGAAGCTCAGGAAGTTGAGTCAGATTTTTTCTCTTTTGCTGATTATACAGCACTGTAGCAGATTCGAGTGTGAAATCGCAGAACCTGGTGACTGAGTTTGGAAGGGCGTGTGAAAGGAGGAAGTTGGGAGTAAATGTAAATGAAAACAAGGTTATCAGGTTTAGCAGGGATGAGGGACAGGTTAAATGGGTTGTGAGTTTGGATAGACAAAGAATTGTAGGAAATGAAGAGGTTTAGATATCTGGGAGAGGACATGGCGGGAGATGGATCCGTAGAAGAGGAAGTGAGTCATTGGATGGTTGTGGGAGCAAAGGTTTTGGGAGCAATAAAGAATGTGAGGAAATGGACATTGTTATATGGGAGGGGAAAAATGGTTGTGTTTGAAGGTACATTAGTCCCAACATTATTACATCTATAGCATGAACCATAGATAACACTCTACGGATGAGGGCGGATGTGTTGGAAATGAAATGTTTGTGGGCAGTATGTGGTTGTGAGGCAGTTGAGAGGGTAAGAGAAAACTGAAGTAATGAAAAGGGTGTGGTTGAGAGAGCAGTAAAATGTGCGTTGAAATGGTTTGGACATATGGAGTGAATGAGGAAGGAAAGGTTGAAGATGATGATACATGTGTCAAAAGTGAAGGCAACAAGGAAGAATGGGAAGCTAATTGGAGATGGAAGGATGGAATGAAAGAAACTTTGTCGTGTTAAACTCTCACATGTTTGATGACTGCGCGTAAGAGAGAACTAGAGAGAGAGAGAGAGAGAGAGAGAATGGAATCTGTGGCAGAGACTGCGGCTGTCCCCTGGACCAGCACAGCAGACAGCTGCTGAGATCAACCCACAAAACAGCAGCTGCCCACCGCCCCGGTACTCAGCAATGATAATCGCCTACAACCTCTCTATATGATGATCCTTAACAATTTCATCGTCAGTGTTGAGACGGGGACGAGTGCTCCGTGTTCGCTAAAGATTATGTGTGGAAATGTCACAAGGGATAAGCTTCTATCAGTCCATATGAAGAGAAGTTCTGTCCTGTAATTCGGGGTGTCAGGTTAAGATGAACCCACTTACTGGCTCCTCATAACCCACCTAAAGCACTCCCCACCTGTATACTCCCAATCTCCCACCTGTTCAACCATCTACGTCCCACCTGTTCATGCCCTATCACTTCAGCTGCTCACTCCCAGCCCTCGGCAATCCAATTGACGCCCATCTGTTCATCTCTCACCGCCCCTCTCCTGTCGTTCTTCGACCCTTCCTAGGGCGTGAATCGTACCATGGTAACTGATTCACCAGTTCTTATTTCTCTTTCTGCTGTTCCGTGACTATGCAAGATACATGAGCTGTGACATCACAGTTCTTTATTTCGCAAAGATTTGCTTCCGTGATAGTTGGGAACCAGATGGGCAATTTCTGTAGCGTCTTAGGCTCCTTACGATGCATGACAGCTGATGACGTCCTAACGCTAACGCAGAGCGATATCATACCTACAGGATCCTCATGGGTCCGCTTTAAGCTTGACATCTCTTTCCCAGGACTACACTAACAGTGATGAGAGAGAATCTTTAGAATGAGATGCAATATAATCAGTTTCATTTGATATATTTGTAGCAGTTATTGGTGATTCCCTACGGCGAAAAATATAACGTTTGGAAATTGTTTATAACACTGTAGTAATGATGTTAACATTGGTGTTGCTGATTCTGTTGAACATTTGTTCCTATGTTCTTTCTGATCGATAATTCAAAATATCAAGACTGTTCAAAATTCTATGAGTTTCAAAGTCTAATGCAGCTCTACACTTTCAAAAGCTTTTTGATGGCAAAACTGTCCACAACATGACAAAACGAAATGATTTGTCTGGGTTTTCTGAAAAAGATATTGATGGTTACTTTTGGCTCGGCTGTTGACGTCTAGACAAGACTGGCTCATTCAGGTTGTGACTCTGTCGGGTGCAGGAAAACATCATAGCCATTAACCAGACCATCCTCACCCAAGGGCAGCCTTGCCCAGGGAGCCGACCACAGTTTCCTCGACTTTGTCCCGTTGCCTCCTCCCCTTCCTCACTTAGAGAGTGATGCCTCCTTCCCTCCTCACATAAGGAGTGATGCTTCCTTCCCCACCTCACATGGAAACTATTGTCTCCTCCTCCCCTTCTTCACATGGAACCTCGTTCCAGCCTACACATCCTCGATGAGAATTTTTCGCTGGTTCACAGTCGTGTTTATAGAATCACAGGTGTAAATGTATACCACTGACTGTTAAATGGTAATGCTGCATCAAAATGAAACTATTCTCAAACTGTTTAGAAGCAAAAATGATGTAGTGTTTACTCCCTATTTTCATGTCTCTATTGTCACCAAGAATCATGAAGAAACGCATAAATATTCATATAACGGTAAATGATGATTATAATGTAGAACAAAATCGTGTGTGAATCACAGAAGTCCATTAATGTAGCGGTGTTGAGGAACCTGACACCACAGATGTCACAGGAAGCACCACCAGCCTCTTCATACCATATCAAGGAACACTCCAGCCTCGGTTGCACATCGTTAGCGTATAAAAGATATCCTAGATTCTACTGCTAGGTTTATCATAACGAGAATATGACTCTCAGTGGGCTATGTGAAGGTTTATTTCGTGGACTGTGTCTGTATTCATGTAATTCTTGAAACATACTGATTGACCTTTTTACTTAGTAATGGGCCGGAGCACGATTTATTACGTTCTTGTTAACGATTGTTAGAGTGTGTGTGTGTATGTGTGTGTGTGTGTGTGTGTGTGTGTGTGTGTGTGTGTGTGTGTGTGTGTGTGTGTGTGTGTGTGTGTGTGTGTGTTGTGTCTGTCTCTCTGTCTGTGATTTCACTGTTTATATTAGTTCGACGAGAACAAGAGATGGCTACCATTTCACTCCCAATTTCTCCAGGGAGATCACGGCTTAACACTCTGAAAGTTACTAATTTTCGGGCATGGAAACTTTAAACAGCAGTGTGAGTAATCACAAGGTGTTCCCAAGTCAATTCATTCCTTCCCCTCGTTGATCAGATGTTCACGAGCGTAATCATCAAAGATTTTCTCAGTCTTCAAACCTCCAAGTGTGTGCTCTTGTGATGAATGTTAGCAAGTGATTAATTAGTGTGTGGAATATACTTTGCCCTGTTCTTGGTTCAGGTCATAAAGTAATATTAAAATCTTTGTATAGATATATAAAAAGCTAAGCTATGAATGATGTGTTAGTTTGTTTATAAATGTTGTGGCTATAACTGTGACCTGCTGTGTGTGTGTGGCTGTTTGGTGAGGCCAGATGTTAGTGAGGCTCTCTGATGTGGGTTGTCAGTAAGCCCTCCACTACATGCTGCAGGAGTGCCGGTTCCCAGGATCCCTCCACTTCGAGACAGGTCAAGTTCCGTCCCTACTGACGCTACTGTGTCTCTGCTGGCACCACCACACACATGGTGCACTTGTACTTTCCTGACGATACTGGCTGTACTGGCTCTACAATAGGCACATTGCACTTATACTTTATTCAAAGAAACTAGACTGATCAAAAGTATCCAAGAATCTTAATGACCCTAAATTTGATCAAGTTCAATAATGGCTAAGGCATCCATGAATGGCTCGGCCACAGATGGTTCATATCCAAGATAATTTCCATCTAGATGGCTTTCAACACATATGGTTTTTCTCCCAGATGGCTCTCATCCCAGACGGTTTCTCTTCCAGGTGGTTCCTGCTCCAGGTAACTCATTGTGAGTAGAAGCATCTCATGATGATGAGGCGAAAGCTTCCATAAAAAGGATAAACTTTATGGCACAAAATAATTCTGGGAAAATGTTTTCGGTAAATGAGATGAATGAATTTCTATTAACAAAAAGGATTACGTGAAACGTCTTAAAATGAAAGTGAATTTCCAAGAGATCACTGAAAGCAGTGATCATACATTTATAATATTAAAACATAGAGACACATATGCCAAGTGCTGATAAGATAATGTTTGGGAGAAATACTCCTATTTCATATATAATCTGCCTAGGCATACAGCGAAGGCAGACTTAGATTCTCCTTAATGCAAAATGGAGAGTAATTAAAGAATATTTTGGAGCCTCAGTTACTTGCATTACCCTGCCTAGGCTGGAGTGAGGTAGTCTGGCGAGTGGATATGAAGAAAATGTGATGCCAACTTTCGCAAACTTGGGCTAATTTGCAAACACGGGAGATTAAGAGGTTGTTGATTTTGCTTCAACATTGGTGGCAAAAGTTCACAGACCATGGAGAAGGTCCAAAGAAAACCCGGCTGCCATGGCGTCCAACGTATCAGTGTATTTTCCACGTCCACGTAAAGTTTTATATACCGCAATTACAGTGCGACAGACTCTACAAAATTTCAATGCATGGAAAATGAATACCTTTTCTTTCATTATCAAAAATACAAAAACATGCCACCTACAAACTCTAAAAAAATCTATAATTACATGAATGCAAATAATACTATAAGATATATCAACAAACAAGAATTATTAAAACCAAAATCACATCTGTGGTGCACCACAGAAAACGTTGACCAACATACTTTCAGCGAATTCCAACATACTCTCCGCCATTGGAATTCATAACTCCTATCAAAGGAAAGGAATTGCACAATTTTTGAGCAGTGTCGTGACTTACATAACATTGAGTTTTAACGTGTAACTTATTTCATAAGAATGAAAAAGTTAAATCCCCAAAACAGTGTTACAAATAAGAATTCAATCCTTATAGAGTCATTTAACTAAAAACTGTTACAATAAAATCAAACTTCTGTTTGCTTGGGATTAAACACTAGAGGCGATGAACAATACAATAAGAACAGGTCACTAAAATGAATAGTTTCTGGAGGGCTGATTATACAAGAAATATAAAACTAAACTATGATTCTTTAATTTATTTAGATCACAAATCTAATTTGTTAAGAGCCTTAATTAGTAGACCAGAACGGGTCCGATTCTTATCTGAACCCTCAAGGAAAGGTATAGACATGGATTCTTGGACTGTTTCAGCCGCAACACCAGAATCAGATCTAGAGATTTCAAGGCAATGAAATCTTTTTGCAGGTCTGTTGATTACCCCCTTGGAAGTTTTGACCTTTGCACTTCTGAGGATTCCATCCTTGCCAGGAAATACGTCTACTATTACTCCAAGGGGCCACTGTGATCTGGCAAGATAATCCTCCTTAACTAAAACTAAATCGCCTTTCTTAATATTACAGTTTGGTGTAAAACCTTTAACAACAGATGGTAAATTTCTGATATAATCGTTACTCCATAATTTCCAAAATTTATTAAGGGTCTGAATTCTTAAGATTTCTCGCATTTAGATCGTTAGCTGAAGTACACGAAGGGTTGGTGTTTACATGAGTTTGAAAGCCAGTACTTCTCCCAACGATAAAACGAGAGGGACATGGTGGAATAGGACTATCAGGTTCATCTCCAACATATGTCAAGGGCCTAGAATTTGCACATGCTTCAGTTTCATGTAGAGTAGTTTCTAATTCACTTCTAGATATATAATTAACACCTAGAGTTTTTCTGACAGCAGACTTCATAGACCTAAACAAGCGTTTCCACCAACCTCCCCACCAAGGAGACCGTGGAACTATACATTTCCAATGGGGGGATAGATGTCCATAAACTTTCTGCAGTTCATCAACAGATGCCACAAAGGTCTTAGCATTATCTGAATAAAACACAGATGGAAGCCCCCTACGGGCAATGAATCTGTGAATGGCAAGCATACAGTTAGACACACACATCGAGTCAGTGAGCACCAAATGTATGGCTGTGACTACCAGGGAAGACAGACTTTCCTAATCTTCTAATTCCTGTTATCCAAAAACTTCCTCTTAGAGTAGACACAACAGAAGAAACACCTGCATGCTTAAGAAACCTGTGTTGAAAAACTACAAGTATCTTTGCTAAGTTACATTTGGGAAATAATTCTGGGTGTTTACTTGCGTCACTTTCTTCTGCAATCTCAAGTCTGCCCTTGATTCTCAATAAACCTTGATTATCCAAAATAGGATCCAATTTACTTAAGTTTGACCCTTTAGGAAGAGACTTGTTACTTATCAAAGCATTATTTTCCAATGGATATACCTCTCTCTGCATACAATAGATGATAATTATTTCGGTATTATCTAATTCATTAGCAGTGAGTGGGCCTGAAAACTTATTTAAATGTGGTTTACAATTGTTTATAAATCTTAAAACCCAAGCCACAATATGATGGGCCTTACTAAAGTGACTGTACAACATAGAGGTGGCCCCGTCACTGTAGACGCCTGTCACCATACATTACTGGTTATCTGGTACAACATGCAGGTGGCTCCATCACTGCACACGCCAGTCACCACACATTACTGGTTGTCTGGTACAACATGCAGGTGGCTCCGTCACTGTAGACGCCAGTCACCATTCATTACTGGTTTTC
>JAYMFT010080925.1:0-14288 GCA_038088735.1 Panulirus argus | reverse complement strand
AGATTAGTAGCAAAACACGTTCGCGAATGATCAAACGTTCTCTACGAAACATACCGCATATATACCCCGAATATTTACGAACGCTCCAGTGCAATAACATGTAGTTCAGCATCAACACTCGCCAGATGTCGTCGTGGTGCCGTGTGACAGACACACGCGTCCGCTGAACCAAACTGGTTGGCACTGGGTTCCCCCTCTTACCAACTAGAGAGACCCCCTTCTATCATAGCCTACATCACGGGGTGACTGGATGTATTTTACGACCCAGACAGTTACTGGTTCCCGCGTTGGCTGTGACAACACTACGGCTACATCGACTCACACACACACACACACACACACACACACACACACACACACACACAGGAGCTGCTATACACAAGGGGCTGGGGATACCTCATCGCGAACAAGAGGGGAAACAAACAGCGCTCAGCAGCGCTGGCAGACGTGATGACCTAGAGGAAGAGGAGGTCGACCCAGGCCAGGCCCTCGTTAGGCCACATCAACCCCCATCAAGCAGCAGGTGGCGGCGGCGGCGGCTGGTGGTGGTGGTGGTGTGGCGCAGGATATGAAGCTACTGCTGGACACACACACACACATCCACACACACACACACACACACACACACACACACACATCCACACACACATACACACACCCACACACACATACACACACACACACACGCACATACACATACACACACATGGCTAGTGCTTTGACGATACAGATTGGGAGCAGTACTCTGCCTGCCTCCCACCCGCACCCGGACCTTGTGACAGCTTCCTGCAGTCATACGTGGCTAGTACCCCCTAGAGTCAAAACAACCTAGGCTAGTCATAGGGAAACATACTAACATGTTCCTTCATAACAAATCCAGTTTCAAATGCTCTTCTGTGGGGTGAGAAAAAAAAAAGGAATCGTACTAAATACACACCACAAAAAGTCATTATAATAACTGGAAAAATGTAAAAGATCAGGGAAATTATTTTTTTTTTATGTTTGCTGAGACGGCACAGGCAAATGCATGCCCTAATCAAGGCAATCTCTTTAACATTATATATACTCGGCAACTTGCTGCATCACATGATTGTGTGGCCATTGGCAACTCAAGGGTGTGCCGTTTTGATAACTGCTTCTTTCCTTACACGTCGAAGTTTTGGAACTCTCTACCTTCTCATGTCTTTCCCAATAATTATGACCTGGTTTATTTCAAGAGACAGGTTTTTTACTTTCTCAAAAATTCATAAATACTTTCCCCTCTCTTTTTTCCCCCTTTCTTAATTCTCTCTAAATTTCAATTACAGCCCGGCCTTGATGTGGACTTTCGTCTGTGACTGAAGCCTTCAACATAAAAAAAAAAAATTAAGTGATAGACCTCTAGGAAAAGACGCAAGGAAGTGCTTTTATAGAGGAATAAATGAACATAATAAGCTATGGGATGAAATTTGTAAATTCTGACTGTATATAAAAGTTCTTAAAAATTGTATGATAAGAGAAAATTCAAGAGATGGAGGGTTTCGACGAGTGTAGAACTCCCTGCACGTACAGTACAAATTCCAACAGGTAATTACACTCACACACCTCTAGCATAAATTCCGTGCAATGTATTCCTACTTGCGTGGAATATGACAGGAGAAATAAATCATTTAATGCACTGCCTTAGAAGAAAAGACCCGGAGCCAAGCGACGCAATAAATATTCCTTCAAGAGATAAAATACAATGCAGATGGCGTGTGCTAAGCCCGTCTCTCCTGAATTCCCACGCAAGGGTGATTAATACCATCTTGCGCTTACGGCTCTTTGGCTTTCGTTCTGGCGTTCAGACATCCACTATTAATAGCCCAGAGGAAGGGAAGTCAAGATCATTAATATCCTTTTTGTTTTCATTTACATCGTAAGTAAATCGTTCAGAGAAATTATATGTAATATAGAGGCAATCTCGTATGAACCATTTGTTTTTCATCTGTCGCTATATTACATGGCAGATATGTTTAATGATCTCTTTTATCAATACTAAAAGCTATGTTATTTCCCCAAGATTGGTTGACTGCAAAATATGAGACTGTTTATGAGGGGTGGAGGCTTGTTTGGTATCAGGTGTTTGTTTGTGTCAGGGGGGTTTCTTTGTGCACAGTTTTGTTTATGAAGTCTTTATTTACCTTGTTTGAATTTTATTTTTTTTCTTTTGCCAAGTCTTTGTTCCTCTCAGCTTCTTGTTTATTTTGAATTATTTTCTTCTATTCCCATGATGAACAGCGAGGTCGTGAGAAGCTCTTTGGAAGGAATAATCTGATCCAAATCACTTTCTTAGAATCAACACTTGAGTGATTAGGTTCATGTTACTTTTCGATCAAGTAGTAATTCAGTTCAAAGGTAACGGCACCTCTGATGACATGGTTACCAGCTGGTAGTTAGCTGCTCATGGATCTCTCATGACTGCAGCCGGGTCATGGGATCTCCCGTGCAGCGGCTAGGGACTAGCCACGAGGAACGGCCGCACATCAAGTGGAGGCTGACCAGTAACACTCAAGCAGGAGATGAGGACGACTGATGACACTCAAGCGGGAGGTCAGGACGACTGGTGACACTCGAGCGGGAGGTCAGGAAGACTGGTAACACTCAAGCAGGAGATGAGGACGACTGATGACACCCAAGCGGGAGGCCAGGACGACTGGTGACACTCGAGCGGGAGGTCAGGAAGACTGGTAACACTCAAGCAGTAGATGAGGACGACTGATGACACCCAAGCGGGAGGTCAGGACGACTGGTGACACTCGAGCGGGAGGTCAGGAAGACTGGTGACACTTAAGCAGGAGATGAGGACGACGAGGTACTCCAGGTAAACATGACAACGCATGGCCAGGCTAATCATACCAAAATACTGAAGACCAAACGACAGTTTGCTGTTGCCAGTGATTCGTCCTCTTGCTGTTCCCCTCAACATAAAACGTCGCAAAGGATCTATAAAAAAGACCACAGCCTTAGATCTCTAAACGTTTACGATCGGCATTTAAAGGTAATAAAACTGATTAGCTCGTAATATGAATCTGCAGACTTTTTTTCCTCTTATTCTTTGATTGGCGATTTTCTGCTCATTCTCATTACAGACGTGTTATCACCCCGGGAAATGCTTCAGCGACCGTCACTGAAGCACCAGGGATGTAGCCTCCCTCCTCTCCAGTTTCTTTCCGAAGCCTTCCTCACCACACTCTCAAGGACCCTCCAACAAACCCCTTCCAAATTCCCAACCTCCAAAAATGAAAAAAAAAAAAAAAATCCTCCAATAACAATCAAGAAGAGGTTTTAGAGGCTGTTATCTCTAAACTACCTACTCAGTGACCGACCATCTCGAGAGCTCCCTGTTGGGATTGTTGGGTATGGTTCGATTCCTTACGGTCTCTCGGTGTGTGTGTGTGTGTGTGTGTGTGTGTGTGTGTGTGTGTATGTGTGTTGGGGGGAGCGAGGGGGGGGGGCAAGTCATGGCTAAGATGAGGGAACTATTGAACGACCTCCAACCTAGTCTTGAACTTTCACAGGCAAAACATAACTGGACGGGAAGGATTTAGATCGCAGAAAAAAGACAAAATCATTACTGAAGTCCTGCAAAGCTGGGACAAAACGGGATGATAAGCGCCATCAGTCACTCAGGAAGATCCTACGAGTCATAGGATTCCCAGCATCACGCCAGAAGGGGTAGTGGAAAACACTCTCATATCATGAAAAAGATTTGCTTTCGCCTGGCAGCTCTGTGGACCCAAGCACATCGATCCAAGAGTAATATGGGACTGATCCTCACACTGTCTTCAAAAGATTCGTGTATATCAAGGAGCAGGACGCACGGAGCTGGAAACGTGAAGGGTCTGAAACGCTCGGTGATCAGTAAAGCTGAAGTCTTGTGTCAGGAGACCATTGCAGCTCGAAAAATTAAAAAGTTTATTGTGACCACCAAAAAGACTGAGATGTTATTCTTTACGCCATTTGTTGTGATGCTAGAGGACTGTATTGGTAACCTAGTCCAATGAAATATAAAGGAATTCAAACAACAATAAGACCATTGAGTCCTAACGAAGCTGTTTGTGACAGTGCGAGAATTCAGAAACTTATAGATTAATTGGCAGTGTTGTGATGGCATCTAAACGCCATCTGTAGGAGAGGAGGAACTTTGTGGTAACCCAGGGATGAAAAGGTGCATTCCTTATTCACCTTTTGTGGAAAGCTCATACCGAGGAACAAACTGTAGTAAAGATGTATTCTTACGCCATCTATTGGGTAGAAAGGAGACTTTTAAGAGAACTTGGACTGTAAAAATATATTCTAACGCTAACAGTTGGGAGGAACGAGAACTTTTTTCGTAAGGTAAGGGCTTTGAAAGGTCAGTTTTATACCACCTAATGACCTTGGTGTAGTTTCAATATATCCTCCTAAATTGGAATGAAAACAGGCATCTTTTTTAATTAATTTCTTTATAAAACTTTACAGAAAAGGAATTACAAAAAAGACACAGATTATCTAATTACTTTGATAATATGACTGATCACACAGTCACAAGACATTAACAGGAACAGAAAAATTTTAACATTTTGCTCCATCGCTCACTGCGAACTTATCCTTCCTCTCTACAGTGATGCAAAGTGAATTAGGGTGATCACTGGCCCCCTTCCTGTAACTCTGGCATCTCCATGAATTTTGGTTTCTTTACTGTCATTTATAGGTCTACTGACTACTGTGCGATCCTGAGGAGTGGTTCAGGTAATGGTTGTGATGCTGTAAATCCGTCACCTTCATGAAAGTCTTCTTTTCTGTGTCCACCTCTGTGTCACGACACGATCTTGGGATGTGGTTCATGTTTGGTGTCGAGTCCTGTACCTCTGTCAATACCTTAAATCAATTCACTTGGTCGAGTCCTGCAATTGTTTAACTTCTTAAATGTATTCACTCAGTCTTTGTCCGCCTTCGTCCTAAACAGTTCCCTTTATATTTGTGAAGCTTTTGTTTCATTCCCGTGCCTACCTGTAGTGGATGATTCTGAATCACCTGTACCGGATGTTAAGGAATGTTTATTGTTCGCTAATGCCGTAGGAGGAATTGTTTATGACCCGAGGGCACGGTTGCTGGAGGGTGGGTACCAGTTGTTTCATGAGGCCGAGTTTCCGTCTGGGTGCAAATGGCGTGGAGTGAGTTCTGTGTCTGACCCCGTCTGGCACTTTCTGCTCGTGGACCTTTACTATAAGGAGTCGAAACCTGTCTTCATTTCCTCTAAAAGGGTCGTTGTCTGGCGCTTTGGTTGTGTGTCCCTCTACTACCTGCCAGTCTCTCGTTGCTCTAAGGGATCCGAAACAGTTGCTTTTTTACTCTTATATTTTCTATCAATATCCCTGCTGAATGCAGCGCCTGAGGATCTTTCGTAGAGCTGTGTCTGTTTCCCGATGCGCCCCAGGGAGCAGCGAGGAACTGTTGCTGATGTGCCGTGAAGTCTCGCCCTTTCCTTCTCTCTAGCTTTGCTCTCAGTCCAGGTGGACAGGTCCGCCGAGTCCAAGCATAAGATAATCGCTTGAGAAGATGAGATACGCAGGCTGGACTCTCTCTGCATTGGTCATACGTACTTTCCATACAATATGTCACTAGGTAATGGGTTGTGGCAAATCCAGGACCTCTCTCTCACTGCTTACCTGGCACCCCCATACCCACACCTCTGAGATCTGGAAGACCTCGTTACTTCTGGAACATACGCTCTGTGTTTGGAAAAGAATAACTCCCTTGTATCCCACCTCCACTCGATTTGGCACCTCTGCTGCCCAGTGCTGGATCATCTGTCTCCTTCCAGGAGAGGTTGTCCACGCCCACACAGCCCTCCTCACTGCCCGCAGCCCTCGTGAGGCAGTTTAACCCAACACACTGGTGGGATGATCCACAGTGCATCCCTGCAATACTGTTACCTTCTCGTCGCTGTTTACGTTAACATGAGTTCCTATCTTTCGTCACAGCTGCCGTTCCTGTTCAAGAACATCCCGGGCTTCCTGGTCATGTGAAGAAGTCAGAGACAAAGACTTAATGAATGATCAAAGATGAAAAAACCTAAGGCGTGACACTGATGAAACACGATTATTTGAGCAAAAAACAAGAGGAGTGATGATACGATCATTCACCACAAGAGACTAAAATTTTGGTCAAGAAAATATCCAATAAACACCTGGAAATTAGACCTGAATACTACTGTGTGATGCGGTCATGATCAAGGCAGTGAGAAATTAGTAAGGATTTAAAAATATATCTTTAGTAAAGTCGAAGACAATGGAACAGTCTTATTATCATGAAAAGTTAAAACAAGCTCTACCTACAGCTCAGAAAGAAATGTGTTGGTAAACGTCTGCATAACAATAAATTATAGGGATTAAAACTAATATGTTTGGTTTAAAATATCTCATCAAGGAAAAACCGAGTAATCAGGCTTGCAACAATGCCTTGGGACATAAAGATACTAAACAGAGATTTACGAGAGGCCAACAAGAGAGATGTGATGGTTACACAATGCACTGCCAAATAAAACAAGAAATCTACTTGGGGTAATCACAGAAACATTCAAGAGAAGCCTTAACAAATGGCTAAAAACAATACCAGATGACTCAAGAAAAAAGAAAAGAGACAACAGTTATTCAAGCAAGATATGCGGTGAGCGTTACGCGCAATCTCTCCCTAATATATTCTTGTCGGTAGGCAGGTTGGGTCAAGTTTTCCATTTCCTAACTTCAAAATGACATTAATATGATATGGAAGTGATATTAGATACCAAACAATAGTTATTCTTCTGTCGGTTTTGCTTCCAATACCCTGCTGATAGCCTGTAGCAACAGTCTATAGATATGTGAGATAAATGTAGATTGAATTATAACACTATAAAGCCAAAGGGAAGCACTTATCTCGAGTTCGGAAGTAATTCTGGAACGTTCATTTGAAATACGAATCTATTTCTTTTGACTATGTCGAGTGCGGGGGTCACATTTTCTATTTCTGTATTCAAATCACTCCAGTAAATTACGATTCCCTTGGCACTGACAAATCGTAAACAAACCAGCAGTTCGGAGCCCCGTACGTTCGAACCTTCGTTCGCAAGTGAATCAGAACGTTTAAAAACTTGCCGAGACGATCTTGTAGTTCTCATTTTCTTTTTTAATCCGCTTTGGGGAGAAACATATCGATAAGGTTAACGAAGTATGGTTGCGGAGAATCTAATGTTCCTCACTGAGGTTTAACGTACTACAATGAAGATTTGTGTTCGACACCGAAGCTTTGGTTCTGTAACGAAACTCTTTGTTCGACATTGGAGCTTTGTGCCCTACAATGAAGTTTAGTGTACTACACAGAAGTTCTGTGTCCTACATTGAAGCTATGTTTCCTAAGCTGAAGTTTGTGTCCTCCACTGAAGCTTTCTATCCTACGCTGAAGCTCTGCGTACTACACTGAAGCTTTGTGTTCTTCACTGAAGCTCTGTGTCATAAACTGAATCATTGTGTCATATACTGAAGCTCTATGCCCTACACCGAAGTCTTGTGTTCTAAATTGATTCAGTGTACCCCTACACTCAAGCGCTGTACACTACAGTGAAGCCTAGTGAAGCTCTGTGTCGCACATTGAGTGATTCTGTTCTACACTGATGATTTTGTCCCTCTCCATTCCATCCAATCAACCACCCTTCTTTTTTCTCAATGAACAATATTTCTATCTTCATCCTATAACTCTTTCCACTGTTATTTCGACGACCCATTCTTCAATCTTCAGCTCACTCCCACTTTTCCCCTCTGCACTCTTGATATTCGGGTCTTCCCTCTCGCACTGAATATATTTCCTCTATCACCCCGGACCAATGCAGCCCTTCCAGGTAAGGAAGCACATTAACCTGGTCAGAGAGGAAAGTGCAGAAACGCAATCTTTAACAATATATCTCCCCGAATCTCATTTGTTTCCTTACTATTAACCTTCAGAACGAAGCAGTTCAACCCTGTAGTATCCAAAAACGTGATGGACGTGACCATCATCTTCCAGTCTAAATCTGGAAACCCAACACGACAATGTGTCACGATCAAGACTGAAAATCCATTTACATGTCCTGCTGAAAGTGAGGGGGCGATGCAAGCAAACAAACTAAAGAAATTGAATCCTTTAACGAGCAGAAAGAATAAAATCAATAAGAAACAATCTTGTCCATAATCCTGTATGCAAAGTAGAGTATCTATCCACAGGTGGACAAGAACTTGGGTTGGTTGGAAGCTGATACTGACTCAAGTCTTCATTGTCTCACATACTCTGAAGCGTCACTAAGGCATGATACGACCAGGTGATATTACCTCGAATTTTTGTTCTGTATAGACTTCAAACCCAATACCGGCTTCCCTAAATACCATACTAAAGAACCCAGCCGTCCACTGGAGGCTTAGCACAGTCTTCACACGACATTCGAATCCAGTAAGGGGGCGAGACGAGGACCTGAACGAAACAGAACACCTAATGCCCTTCCAACATCGACTGCGAACCACGCAGGGAATATAGCGAATCCTTTGTATGGCGTCAGGGTACGCGAAGAGCATCCCTGACTGTGAAGGTTGATCTGTATATACTTCAGGGATAGACTCGTTATGTCTGGCGGGTTTGACAGGTCAAGCCCATCGAGCGAGAAGCATTCACGTTGGATCCTCGAGCTCGACCCACTGAAGCATGATTTGTGTTTCAAGGAACTTGTGGCAACGTAGAGGAGTGAGAGGATAATGAAAGGCTCGTCGGTTCTTACCGAGTGTAGACCACTGTTAAGTAAAATCTGGTTGGTTCGTTGGTTGGTCATTAGGGCGTTAAGCCAATTAGCTACATGGGTCATTTGGGCCCGTCAACTTCGGGTTATAAACATGAATTAGAAAATCTTGAGCACCTTCTGCTTAACATAATCTTATAGCCATTCATTTAGCAAACCAGAAGCGTGAAATAAATTCCTACGCCATCTCCTGGGAAGATAGTGGAGTATATAGTGACGCAGGAGTGTGCAAATGCATTCTTACGCTATCTTTTGGGAAGATGGAGAACCCTACATGGGTCAAGAAATGCTTGTGTATTTCATATGATATCTGTCATAAAGAAAGAGATATTCGTATTGAGAAAAAAAGAGTAAATAAAGTGTATTCTCACACCATCTGTTGAGAAGAAGGACAACTCTTTTAAGGAATAAGATTGTGAAAATATAACCAAATTCCATCCACTGGTCACAGCCTAGTTTCCAAGTTTTCAGTTATAACAAACGCCGGGGAATACAGGCTTTGTAAATGTTTTGATACATACCATTATCGGGAGTGCCAATGTGGTAATACAGATGAATTCAGCGGAAGGAATAGTAAGGATATCAGACAGCAACAGATTATTGTGATGTTTCGAGGCTGTTTGTGATGCAACTTAAAGGTTATATTTGTCATCATTTTTCCTTTTTCAGTTCATCAGAATCCATGCTGTGTTTACTTCCGATGTGCAAAACTTAGCACTTATCGATATCAAAATTTATTTCCCACTTGTGAGCCAGTCCATTAGTTTGTCTATGTCAGTTTGGAGGTGTAAGCGTTCAGTTTCTGCTGTAGATTTACTTCACAGGTTAGAATCGGCTGCGAATTAAGAAATCCTACGACGCAGCCCATTCCCAATGTCAATGACATAGAGAACCGGTCCCAAGACAGATCCTTGTGGCACACCACTTGTTACGTATTGCGGTAGTGAGGTTTGAACGTGAATAACCACTTTATGGCCAGTCAACCAAAAACTTCTATAAACCGAAGTAAAACCCCATCAATACCATTTGGCATACCTATTGCTAGTAATCTCTGACGCGGGAAATGGAGAAGTGACGTCGGCAATCTGTTCCACGAACGGGAAATTGGACGGGAGAGGACGGACAGAAGTCCTATAGGACCTGTAGCGACCATGTGGTAAGGCAAGAATCCTTATGCGTTGAGACGATTCGTTTAAGTTATGCTGCGCTGAACTATGTCTGTGTCGGTCTCCTCCAGGTGTACTGTCTCGATAGTTTAGAGACAAGGAACGAGATACGTTCTTTGGTAAGTGTTTTGTGGAGAGAGAGTAAAATTCAAAGCACTCACGAGAACCACAAACACCTACGTTGTTCATCTTGTTTCGCGAGACTTGATGATCCAAAGTCCCCTTTTACTCCCTAGTCTCAGGCACACATGCATACTCCACCATTCTGAAGAGAACAAATGGTTGACTGATGTTGGGAATTCTATTGAATATTGACGTGCCTACAGTTCGAACTGTTCGAAACCCAGTTCGATGCTTCACCTTATCAAGTACCAGGTGTCGCATCGGAGAGCCAGCCACATAAACACTGGAACGTACTCCAGCAATTAGTTATACCTGAGCTACTATTTCCACACATTTAGACGCACCTGTACCAATATTTCCACACGTGTACTCACCACACCTGTGTCAGTATTCCGACGCCTGCAGCCAAACCATTCCCAGTATTCTAACACCACCAACAACACCTTTCCTGATATTTCAACACCAGTAACCACACCTGTACCAATATCCCAAGAACCTCAGCATCTCACCACACCTGCTGCAATATCAAAACACCTCCATCCCCTCGCCACACCTGCTGTGCTGTTCCCACACCTTTGCACATCTCCCATACTGGCGCGCGCGCCTTTGTGCTGATCTCGTTAACGGTGTTGTGGAACAGTCGGGATGCTATTCCCATTTACACTGGGTTGATGAAGTGCCGTTCCCATTCCCGTGGGATGGATCAAGCGTCGTTCCCATTCGCATGGGGTGCATCAAACGGATGAATCCACCTCCGGTGGGAATTCAATTCTGCAGAACTGTGGTCCCCAATAACGAAGTCATGGGGCTAGAAAAAGATTTACGACGCCTTCAGCTCCCTCAGGTCAGACTACATGCTACCATACGGACTTGTGTTGTCTACTTAAAGGAAACTGTTTTTGCTGCTGGAAGTAAAAATCGAGAACCATTGCTTTAGTTACCCCCCTCAAACGGTTATCCTTTTTTTTTTCCCGTTTTCTCCCGCACTAACGCCGCCAGGGGGGGAAAGAAAGAAGCCCTGCCGTGCAACAGGTGTCAGTAGCTGGCTGGACGCGGTGAAGGAAGGGTGTACGTTGCTCCGTCTCGATCGGGCATGAGAGAATTTTACTCTGACTGACTCGAACAGTGAGCGGGACGAGTGCAAACTCCATCGGTAAACTGTTTGAATGATATATAGTGCCAAAAATCTACTTTAGCCATCAGTGATACATACAGAGAGAAAAATCTATCATTCCTCATTGTACTGTAGTGTGTATGGATCAGAAGTGTCGATAAGTGAGTTAACTACGAAAAAAAAAAATAAATAGAACAATGATGGCAAGCGATTTGGAAGGAAGTGGACCTGTAGGTACTTGCCTGGGATGACACGAAGGTTGGGAAAGTATGTCAGGTGACCATACAGTAAACCACAGCGTCGGCCCTGTAGCTACTGACCACAAGGCGTCGGCCCTGTAGCTACTGACCACACGGCGTCGGCCCTGTAGCTACTGACCACACGGCGTCGGCCCTGTAGCTACTGACCACACGGCGTCGGCCCTATAGCTACTGACCACACGGTGTCAGCCCTGTAGTTAATGACCACATGGCGTCAGCCCTGTAGCTACTGACTACACGGCGTCGGCCCTATAGCTACTGACCACACGGCGTCGACCCTGTAGCTACTGACCACACGGCGTCGGCCTTGTAGCCACCATCTACACAGCGTTGGCCCCATCCAGCACCAAACCTCACCAAGACAACATAAACCACGACCCTAATGTGTGGACGGAGGTGTACCCAGCGTCAGGGGTGAGCGACCGCCAAGGTGAGCAGTACCCACGCAACTCGACACATTCCTTCATCACCTTCAAGACGAAAAAGATTATTTCCAAATCCAGTACTCTTTTTCCTCTTCGGATACTTCGTCTATCGATTAACCAAGGTTTAGGTGAACCCTCCATGCCGCCTTTGCTTCCATGTACCTGGTGCACTGGTCTCTCACACCTTCTCTTGTTTATTCGAATCCCAGTTGCAGGAGACAACTTGGGGAGATGGGAAGTCTGTGAATACGTAGTGGCAGACGACTGAACAAATCGAGTGTCTGTAAAGTTTATTGTGTCTCCGCAGCCATCCTTTAGCTCGATATACGTATACGGCGGAGAGAACAATAGTAATGCCTGACTGGCATGGAATTAAGTTACAGGTTGATTTAGCACAAACACACGAGTAGGAATATTGGCATCTTTAGCCACAGTCCAGAGCGAAGGGTTAAAAAAAGAATATGGGGTGCTTAACGAAAGATGCTAAAAGCCGGAAAAGATATATAAGAGGTACCTTAGCCAGCCAGCTTTTGAAAGACAGAAGAAAGGGGGAATGGCTTAGTGTAAGATGAGAAAGGAAGAGCAAAGAAAATTTGAAAAGAAGGTTTTGGGGACGACAGGAGACGATCCTCAAATTTTCCATCTATTTGCCACGGGGGAAATTTGTGTCAGTTACACAGCAGCTGATAAGAAGAGTAAGGGATTCAGAGGGAAGAGTCTCAGAGGATGATGTAAGTAAAGACATGGGAGGATATGAATGACAAGTTCAAAAGCGTTTTCAAAAATGGAAGGCACTGCAGCCCCAAGATCAATGTTATGAAATGTATAGGTGGTTTTGGAAGCCATTCAGATACATACAGAGGACAGGAACAGAATGCTAAATAGTCTTAATCCATATAAAGGTCACGGTCAAGATGAAACATCTCCATATTTGCTGAAGATATTTGTGTAGATATTCTTGACAGACCATGTAAAATGTCGTTCAAGATATCGCTAAAAGAAGGTAAAATGCCAAGAAAGTGAAGGATGACAAATATCGTACCTATTTATATGAAAGGAGACTGTGAGAATGCGTTTAACTACAGCACAGTCTCAGTGAAAAGCGCGGTTAGTAAAGTAATGCAAAATATAGTCAGAGAGCGAATAGATGACTTATTACAGACGAGAAATTACCTCAAGCGAGAGACAGTGTAGTTTTAGGAAAAAGGGGTCAGGTGCAATTAACATTTCAGATTTTTCTAAGAGAGAGTGAGCTCCATTTACACAAAAGAGAAGACTGGGCGGATTGTCTGTATCTGGACTGCTTCGCTGGTAGATTATCTTGGTGGAAGGTCCAGAGGACGCATGTCAAGGAAGCCTTCATGGAATGGTTGAGGTCATCACAGTGGCGTGCCGCAACGCTCTGACCTGAGACCATTGCTCTTCTTGACCTGCGTAAATGACTTGGTCATAGACTTTGACTCCCACCTGACCATGTTTGCTGATGATGCCAAGGTCATGAAGGATGTACAAACTGAGAAGGATCGTTGAAACTTACAAAGGGACCTAGACAGACTCCGAAGATAATACGCGGTTGGTGAAATTCAACCCGAGTAAATGTATAAAGTAATGAGGACGGGAGGTAACTTGAATACCATCTAGCGGGAAATATACCGCAGGAATGTGTTTGAGACGGACCCGGGAGTTAACATCATCCCTAACCTGTCGCCAGAGTTCCACATTAGGAATATAGGAAAGGAGACAAACTGTCTGCTGGCAAATATCAGAAAAGCATTCAAATAAATGAAGAAGAAAATGTTTTTATAAGCTGTTTACATCCTACATAAGCCCAAAACTAGAATATGCTTCTCAAGTCTGGTCACTGCCTTCAGAGAAGCACAAAGATCTCATGGAGAAGGTCCAGAGGAGGGCAACAAAGATGGTAACGGAATTATGTAAGTTCAGTTACATGGAAAGGCTACAGGCCTTGTGACTGTCCATCAACGGTGAAGAGAGAGGAGTGAGGGGTGACCTGATTACAACTTTTAAGTTTTTCAACCAGGGCAATGACGCAGATAGTCGAAAGTTCTTCGGCAGATGCAGGAATAGAACAACCGGGGGAGATATAACATTAAATTAACGAAAATAAAACTTCATAGAAGCGATGCAAAGAATTAATCTTATCGTACAAAGGTCGCGGATGAATGGAATGAAATAAGTCTGGAAGTAGTGTATATGGACAGCATAATCAGTTTTAAAATCTACACGATAGTAGAGCTAATTCAAGAGATGAGGGTCTCACGAGTGAAGAATATACTCCCTCCATAGTACACATATGTAATTCCACACACACACACACACACACACACACACATATATATATATATATATATATATATATATATATATATATATATA
>JAYMFT010080914.1:0-14288 GCA_038088735.1 Panulirus argus | reverse complement strand
TGTAAAAGTCTCTTGTGAGGTACTTTATCGAAAGCCTTTTGGAAATCTAAATATACTACATCAGACGGTACTTTTTCGTCCAAATTCTGATAAATAACATTAAAAAAATACTAGTAAATTTGTCAAGCAGGATCTTCAGTTGCGAAAACCGTGTTGGTTGTCCGACATAATTTTGTGATCCTCTAGAAAAGCGACAATTTTATCTCGTGCTATTTTTCCCATCATTTTACCTAACACTGACGTAAGGCTAATTGGGCGGTAATTCAAGGCACACCCCTTGTCTCCATTTTTATATGTAGGAGTAACATTTGCTAGTTTCCAGTCAGTTAGCACCTGACCATCCGAGAGAGATTTGTTGAATATTTTTGATATGAGGTATATCAGCTGTCTCCTGACCTCTTTTAAGAATCTTGGAACTAAGTTATCTGGGCCGTTCGATTTGTTAGGATTTAGTTGGTCCAGGTATTTATGTTTTTCAGAGCTCTCTATTTCTCTAACCTTCAGCTTTTCTTTATCAAATCCTTGAAACATTTCACTGGTTGCGGTATACGAGATGTTTCTTCAGTTGCGAATACAGAGTTAAAAGAATGATTTAGTATGGTAGCGATATCCTTGACGTCAGTAGTTAGTGTGTCACGTTCTTTTCGTATTGGTCCAATTCCTTCATTTCCTGACTTCCTTTGTCTTATATATCTGAAGAATTCCTTGGGATTCTTCTTAACTTTCAAAGGAATTCTTTTTTCTTCCTCGCGTTTACTCTGTCTTATGACCTTACTCTCTCTCTGGATTTTGATTAACTCCTGGCGATATTCGTCGGTTTCCGTTTATTTGATTTTTTTATATGTTTTCTTCTTTTGGCAAATTAGTCCCTCTATTCTCCTATTCATCCATGATGGTTTTGAAATGTTGCAAGTTCTCTTTGTAATTTGTGGAATATGTTTATTTCCCCGACTGTGTGAACGTGGAGAAGTTTTGTCCAAATGGTACCGCGAATTTCGTGTCTAATGGGATCAAGAGTTTGTTGTCGTTTATTTCATAATCTAACTTCATCTTTAACCTAATGAAACTGTGATCGCTGTTTGACAAACTCTCTCCTACTTATGGGAAGGATGGAGTCTGTGAGAGAAGGGGAAGAGTTGTTAGGGAAGGGGAAAGGCTCTAGGGGACTGGAAAGCTGTCGTGTGGGGCAGGAAGGGTTCTTGAGAAAGGAGACCTCGGAACGGGATGGGCGGGAAGAGTTCGTTAGGAGCGGAGGACGGTCGCGCAGGACGGTGAGGGACCGAAGGAGCGGCCGGGGATCCTGAGGGCCGGGGGGAAACGGGAGCAGGACAGATACTGGAGACCTGGCGGTTCATGAAGAGCTTATCTGTAGTTATGATCTTACTTGTAGTAAAGGTAGGAGAGTAGGGCAGACGGCTCCTCCCCGCCCACTTCTCCCTCCAACACAACACCCGGCAGGGGTAAAAATGTAGAAGAAATACCAAGTGGTATAGAAAATGTATACTACCATAGGAATTAGAGAAGCTCTTCATCCTGAATGTAATGGAGACTGGGGAAGAAATAGTTCAAAAATGAACTGTTTATCCTATTTGAAATAGGCCTGTTCAGTGACGATAGATATCACTGAAGTATTTGTCAAGATTTAATGTGAAGGTAAAGATAGCCTTCGTATTTACATCATCTGGGGTAAAAACTGGTGCAATATTTTTCCAACTCCAAAGCTGAAATAACTTCTGTCCACGTTGCCATTCCATCTCCTTCCTTTTTATTACGTATTCATGTATTTCGTCGTTGAATATCAATCTGACGTGAAGTAATTTTCGTATATTATGTTTTCAAAACTATTTAGTATTCTGAAAATCTTCCTAGATCACATCAAAGTTTGAACTTCATTAGTTTCTACTTCATTAGAGAGAAATTTGAGGTGTCCACGTCTTTCTTCAAAGAGGTATGTTACAGAGTGACACGACTGGTTTTGTTGCTCTTCTCTGAATGCGTCGTAATTTTCGTCGTCGTTGATTAAATCTGGCGACCATAGTACTGTATTCTTATTGAGGTCTAACCAGGACTTTACGAAGAGTAAGTACTACATCTTTTCTTTAATATTTTATATTTCCAGCAATGAAACCTCATATTCTTTGCTTTTTTATGTTACTGGGCATTGTTTTTCGTATTTTAGGTCATGATTGATCATCACTCTATGGATTTTTTCCTGTTTTACTTCTAGTAATTGTATACCAAAGTGTTCTACAATCCTGATTAATATCCATATTGCTGAAATGCAATTGTTCGTCTCTGTCAACAATGAATCCTATTCGCCATGTTTCGAATTTAGTTTGTCTAAATTACTTTCGAATTTACAAGCAGACTTCCTGTGACTGAGTTCTGTAACCTGATTTCATGCCATCGGCAGATTTTGGAGTAGTACTGGAGAGTCGCGTTTCCAGGTCATTCAGGATAAGATCATGGAAAATGAAAACTACGGGACCTGGGAGCAAGCCGTGTAGTACCTGACCCGTCGCCTGTAGCAGATCAGACGCCGCTCCCATTTAATATCCCATTTTCTTTATTCTCTAGGGAGCCAGTCCACTCTCCAAGCACAGATTCCATTCCCTCTGCTAAGAGCTTTGATTCTGCTTTGTCGAAAGCTTTGGAGGGTCTGATTACATAACAGCTAATGGTATTTGGGAATCCCAGGTATTATACATGTGTATTGTACTCGATTCGCTGTAACGCAATGTCTTATTATGGGGTCTATGTTGATGATTGGTTATAGTTAATAATCAAGAAATATGACGACTTTATCTCTGATTAGGGGTCGTAAGGGAACGGGGAGGGTCATGAAGTGCGGAGGGCTCGTGAGGGATGAGGAAAGAATGTGAAGGGCTGGGAGAGTCGCGGGGTGTTGTGAGGAGGCGGGGAGAATCATGAGGTTAGGAGGGGCGGGTAGGGGTTATGTGAGGCGGGGATGGGGCGGGCAGGGTCGTGGGGGGGATACGTGGGGTATTGAGGGGCAGGAACGAGTCGTGGGTGCCGATGGGTACCGTGAGCTGCGGGGGAGGGGTTCCTTAGGTGTGAAAATTGGTCATGTGGAGCGGAGAGAGATCGTGAAGATGAGAGAGAGGTGCAACGATTGACGAAGAGAGGTCGTTAAATGCAGAAAAGGGTCGTTTTGGGCCAGGAGGGGTGGTGGTGGATCATGAAGGATGGGAAGGGGTTGAATTGGCTGGGAAGGGTCGTGCGGGGCGGGAAGGGGACCGTGAGGAGTGTGGAGGAGTCGTAGATAAGATGAGAGGGGTTCACAAGGTGCGGGAGGGGTTGTATGTGGGGGTAGAAGAGGGTTGTGAGGTGCGGACAGGGGTCGTGCGGTGCGAAGCGTTCTTTGGGGCTGGGAAGATTTTTAACGTGCGAGAAGCAGGGGTTATGAGGAGCAGGGAGGAGTCGTTTGGTGCAGGAGGTCTTGTGGGGCAGGGAGGGGTCAGTCATACAGGGCAGGGAGGAGTCAGCCATACAGGGCAGGGAGGAGTCAGCCATACAGAGCAGGTAGGTTTCAGCCATACAGGGCAGGGAGAGATCACTAACATCTCATACGTCAGATTCAGCAGCCACAAGAAACAGTTTCTACATCACACTGTCCAATCTACTTTCTGTTTATGCATCCGCCAGACTGATGACTCAATTCTGAAATCAGACAGTGTTTTACCTCCTTGCATGTCCAGTCTAATACTTCTACGAACCTTTTAGGAGGGTCCATATCTACCATAGAAGTGAGAATTTCCAGGACTACTTCCAGCAGTTAGATCTTCAGAACACTTTCCACAGGCAGTGAGAGTCGAGAGCGGCAGTCACTCTATCTTAGGCCACCAACAGCTCATCCAGCATTCTTACCATGAGGTACCAATATAACAAACTATCAGACTGACTTAGGGCCACTGACGGTCGGATCTTGGCCACATATCTCCCAAATGGACTTAATGTGTCATTAGGGGTCACTCTTCTACGTTGCTCACTTCCCTTGATAATGTTACGTGCGCAACCCTTAGACATACGGGAGACTATAGCATTCTTTAAGATGAATCTGACTACAGATTCAGTTGTCGTATTGTTCTTAATATCTTTCTGGTCATGAAAGGCTGTAAGAAAGGTTTCCAGCTGGTCCCTAAAAACCATTAGACCTTCATCGAAAATATTCAAAGGTTTCGTACGGTTCAGGCTGAAGTGAAATGCACTTGTGGGGTATGAAGACTAGATCTTCATCTTGACAGTGTAGGTAAATGAAATTAGATTTTCTTATAGATTCATTTCTATCTGTCATCCTACGACGTTTGGTTCATTGTGATATTCTGGACATTACCCCAGTACAACATGATCCTTGACCTCCTGAATATAAAGTTTACTCTTTTCGTTTGCTGTTGAATTAAGTAAAGCCTTAGTCAACCAGCGAATTGGTGAAGACCACCTTCGGAACCAGAGGGACCCTCCCACACTTACAAATTTGGGGTACGTCAGCAGTGTGTGTGGATATGTATCTTGTAGTGATGGAAGAGACTTGTGATGTCTTTGACGATGGTACTGTGGTATCAGTAGGACGAAAGAAATGGCTCGTCTTCTCCAGAATAATCCAAGTCTGTGTCCTCAAATTCTGTTGACATGGCACATAATTCTAAAGGCCACTCCGTCTTTTTCCTCAGAGTTCCCAGAGTCTGTATCCACCATGGTGTAAACAGAGGCTGACTCTCGCGTGAAAGCTTTTAGTCAACGTGACTTAGGTGTTCTTACCTTTTTTTCTTGTATACATTTAGCAAAGAAAACCTTGAACACAGTTACAAGTACTGAATTAAGCAGTGGATCAGAATTAATAGACACTGTCAAAAATTAATTTTGACGAGGAAAAACGATTCTTACGTAATATGCAAATATATTTTGCAATGAATCACACAAAAAATAAAGACCATCGGGAAATGCCACACTGATCCTTCCCATGTCAGGTGAGAAGGCAGTTGCAACACACCTGACACACGCCCACCAACACACACCCAGTGACACTATCACGGGTTCCCAGCAGATGCGTCACTTAATGCACGACGTGTCAGTTGATGTCATCGCAGCTCCCAGGCGACACGTCGTGGTTTCTTGGTCGCCAGCACTCCCATCAGCGACGGGTGCCTTCCATGGCTGGCTGAAGAGGGGCCGTTGTCGTCCATCCTCCGTCGTGTCGTTGGCAAGACTCGCCGGCGCTTGAAGCGTGTTGACCTCTGCCAAACTCCAGAGGGCCGTAAGGCGCACCGTTTGAGTCACAGGCTTTGAATGTCACCGCGACTCAGCACTCACACATAACATCCCCTGCCAGGGTCATCGGTGTGAGCCACAATTGGACAAGTAGGTAGCATAGCGAAGGTTTAGGCACCGAATGCAGCTGATGTCTGTCCACTTCACTGATCTTGTCCAGCGATCTCCCATGACTCTTCGCGGGTGAGCAGTGCGGCCGATATATCCCGCTGTTCGAGATCTCAAGTGTGTCTTTATCACAGCAACATACGATACCTAACCTTATCGCACGTAAATTTACGTGCAGTAGACGACTATAGATAATACATCTTTGATTTAAAAGAAACTTTTGGTGAACGTGCAGGAGAACATAACCTGTGTGTGTGTGTGTGTGTAACAGATCTCATTAGTGGTTATCTGTTTTCTATTACCAAAAAGAAAAACAATATTCACGAGTATAGAGTTTCTGGTGCCCGGCCTCCTGGTACTTGGCCTGGCCCCCTGGTGCCTGGCCTGGCCTCCTGGGTGCCCGGCCTGGCCTGGCGCACCACCTTTGTATATCTGCTACAACTCTCCCATTCGCTCTAAGATCACCATCACTTTCGAATTAACATTCACGTAACTAGATGCATTTCCTCACATGGGATGCTGGGCCTGAACGGGGACGGAAGGTCTGCGAGGATGCCCTAGTGTGTAGAAATCGGCCTTAAGAGGCGACGAAGGGCCCCAGGGAGCTCAGCGGCCGTGGAGACTGGGGTTTTCCTTGTGGGTTGGAGAGAGGTCTAGGAGATTGACGGGTTCTAGAAGGGGAAGGGAAGGCGACGGGCACTGATGAGGACCGTGAGAGCGGGGAGGGTCTGTGGGGATCGAGGGGCCCTATAGGGACCATGTTGACTGAGGGGCCCTAGATATCAGGAGTACATGGAAAACTAGCTGCTGATAGGAGACCTGATGGTCTATGATGAGGTTGTCTGTTGGAAAACGGTTAAGGATCCCAGATTCCTACTCTCTACAGCTGGTCACAAGATATGGATGCTGAAACTCATCTTGACCCACCACTCTCTGCGGGACATCAGCCGGCAGGAAATTCCTCTGGCTGAAGTGTGGATAGGAGCCTTGCAGACTGTGGGACGGGGAGGAACGGTGGAGAATGAGGGATGGGATGAGGCCATAGAAACTGAGGAGCTGGGGAGAGCGGGAATATGGGGCGGGTAGGGG
The DNA here is from genome assembly GCA_038088735.1 of Panulirus argus. Taxonomy (NCBI): domain Eukaryota; kingdom Metazoa; phylum Arthropoda; class Malacostraca; order Decapoda; family Palinuridae; genus Panulirus; species Panulirus argus. The sequence goes on along the minus strand of JAYMFT010080914.1, from coordinate 7,802 downwards.
CCTTGGAGACTGGGAGATTGGGAGGGGTCGTGGAGACTGAGGGGCGGAGAGGTCGTAGTAAAACAGAATCCCTTCAAAGGGATGGAAGGGGCCATGGAGACTGAGGGCAGCCTTAAATGAAATTAAAGGATTTGAAGGAGGAAGAAAAATTGATTCGTTAAAGGGAGCAGACTTGCCTCTTGGGAAGAACAGATATTATAATGAATTGCAAATCATTGCCGAATAGTGAAGAAAACTGACATCGGCTCACCCTTGAGTTGCCAGGTGCCTTACAATAGTCATGTGATGCACTGACTTGCCGAGTATTTTGTGGTTTAGTTGACTGTGAGTGCACGCAAGCAGTCAACTCAGGTGTGCAGAAACCAGAATTATATGTTTGAAAGTGGGAAAGAAAACCAATACCAATTAAATTTTTGTTATATGAACAGGATTAACAGCTTCCCAGTTTCATGAGGTTTCCAAAACGGAGTAGTTCTTAAAGCGATACCAAGAATGCTTACTGTGAACTAGAATTACAATACAAATAAAAGAGGGAAAGCAGAAAGGGAGAATAGAAAGAAAGATACGGAGAAACTGGGTTTCAGGAGGCATTAAACGTCACTAGACTGCGACTGCTCCACTGGGAAATCGCGTCCAATTTTGAGTTTATAGAGGCAGTTGTAACGAGACGAGATGCAGATCAAACACGGAAAGATGGAATGGATTTAAAAGCGCTGGAGGAATACAGTATTGAGTCGTCAGCACACATCTGGTTATCTGTTAAAAGTAGAACATCGTTCGTAAAGAAAAAAAAAAGAAAAAAAAGATGGAATGTACGGAACAGGACAGAACCATGAGGAACACTGAGATAGACCAGCCAGAGAGGAGGCCAGATACGAGAGAACAGAATGAGGGAGGAATGCCTAAAGATGGAAGCGTGGAGATCAGACCCCGATCCCACATCCTGTCAGTAGCCTCAGATAAGAATAGGATCCCTAAAGTCTCTCAGAGCGGGTGATCAGGCGTGAGATGGTTATGGATATTACTAGTGAATCTTGCCTGGCAAAAGCCGGGCGGAAGATTAAAGAGAAGTCTCTGAGACAAATGTTGCTTCAGTAAATGGAACTCTAGATTCAAAACCTCTGGAAATATAGACTTCAGAGGAAGGGAGTGATATTTTGAAGGCTTACGACTGTCAGTCGTCCGAGGCCCAGGCTGTTTCAATGCCATCTCCACGGAGTAGTTTTTGTCAGTAAGCAGAAGCTGAAACGATGTGCAAGGACGGTGGCAGAGTCAAAGAAGACAAAGAAATTCAGGCAACAGACCACTGGATCATTTTGAGGATGTTCTGCGATAGTGAATATGCAGTGGAAGATGTCAGGAAGTAACAGATCAGTGGGGTAAGCGCAGGGAGGCACACATGTGTTTCAGAAAGGAAAGGATACAAACTGTTTATGTATCAAATCTGTTCTCAAAATTGTATATGGTATATGTTTCAGCCACTTTAATTGGTAAATCATTCCAAATGTTGGCGACCTTGTTGAAGAAAAAGTTCTTCGCCTCCTTTGTGGTAAAACGTTTGCCCACGATTTTGTATCCATCACTGTGAGTGAAATCAGACTAATCTATCCTGAAGTAGCTCGTTAGATCGCGATTATCGAGACCTTTGACGTACTTGGTGCATTAGATCACCTTTGAACAGTCTCTTTTCTAAACTAAATAGATCTTAAGTCCTTTAGTCGGCTCTCATAGCATTTGTTTCTGAGACCGAGAATCATCTTGGTCTCTCGACGCTGTACTTTCCACATTCTGTCTTTGGCATTTTTTCAAGAAGGGTGACCAGTGGGGACCACCGGGTGAGAAACAATGAAATATGAAGAGTGAGGATGATTTCCCCAAGACTGAATTAAACTGGGAAGGCTTGCCTATGGATCCATGAATGTTTTTCGCTTTTTTCACAGTTTCGGTCCACTACTTAACTTGTCTCTAGGTCAACTGGGAATATTACACCCAAGTCTTTTTCCACTTTTACCTTTTGCAGCTCAGCAGATTTCATACTGTAGCTTGCCGTCTCGTTTCTTTGCAACCGATATGTAAACTTTTGCACTGAGCGATATCAAAGTTCATTTACTTCCTGTAGACGTTCACTTTCAGTTGTAGATTTGCTTCCCAGCTCAGTATCATCGGCGAATTTCAACATGTTTTACAAGGCACATTGCTTCAAAATATCAGTGTTCCACGGGACCATTTGTGTCGCCTGCATCACACATTTACTGAGACTGAAATCAGAATGTGTGGAAATTTTGTTTGTAAGATATCAATAACATCTGTAGTAAGTTCCGTGATCACAGTTTATTTGTTTTCAAGTTACAAAGCCAGATTAAGTTCCAGGTTAAATGTATTTATAAGGTAAATAACTCGGGCAAAATCTAAATTTGAGTTATGGGTATTATCCGTACAATTCCTTTGATGTTGGGAAGCAGCTGTATGCAGTGTTAAAAGGAAGTTAAACCTGTCATGACCAAAGCTGTGCTATATGTTAAAGCGTGACTCCTGATAGACGGACGGAGCGACCCCTAAATGTTTGCCGTGGTACACAGGCGACACAACAGGGAAGGATACCATCTGAACCACAGGTCTTGCTTGTTCCCATGAGGGATGCGTTTTGGATTGAAGTTAGAGAGATTACCAGGAGTGTTGGACTAGGAACAGATGGATCAGGAAGGAATGATGGGAATGCTAGGGTCATTTCAGGTGGAGTTGAGGACGACAGGAGAGATAACAAGAGTTGCTTTATCATTAGGAGAGACGGCTGGAGTGTCGACGGGAATGGAAAGTGAGGGAAAGGTAAAATGACAGAAGACGTTAGAGATACGCCGACGAATGATCGATAAGATGCATCAGTGAAAGACATGGAGAGGTTGCCACACATTCCCTGAATAGAGGAACAGTTTGCCTCGCGAACAACATACTTGCGATGATTTCGGAAGGAAATGAAAGATGAGTGCAAGTGGGACAAAGCACAGCTTCACCAGATCCCGTCTGCCGTCTCCTGCCCGAATTTTTTTATTTTTTTATGTTGAAGGCTCCAGGCACGGACAAAAGTCTACACCAAGGCCGGGCCCTAATTGAAATATAGAGAGAATTGACAAAGGGGGGAAAAAAAGACAGGGAAAGCATTTACGAATTTTTGAGAAAGTGAAAAATCTGTCTCTTGAAATGAGCCAGGTCATAGTTATTTGGAAAGACATGAGAAGGTAGAGAGTTCCAAGGCTTCGACGTGTAGGGAAAGAAGCAGTTATCAGATCGGCACACCCTTGAGTTGCCGATGGCCACACACTAATCATGTGACGCAGCAGCTTGCCGAGTATTCCGTGGTCTAACTAGTGGTGGGGGCACACAAGCAGCCTATAATACCCGCTCCCCAAATCCAACGACTCTGAGGTTTAAATGCCCGCTGCCCACCATCGACGACTGTACGGCATCTAATACCCGCTGCCCAACAGCCATGCTTGTGACGCCATATAATGCCTGTTGCCCATCAAGGTGACCTGGAGAAACTTGAATCAAGAAAACATTCATTATCTGCTTCCTAACCTCTTCAGCAAGGCTGTACAACCCTTAAGTATCATGACGTGACCTTTCTCGTAGTTCATAATTAAAAGTCACTGTCAAAGGCCAGGTCATCGTGCCCAAGGCTGGTACCGTCATATACCACGGAGACTCTCCCTGCATAACAAAGAAATTGCAATAATAGTAATCGCAAATGGTATTCATAAAGAGAATGCATAATGTAGCTGGCTCCTAAATACTATACACCGGCTGCGTAATTGCAAATAAATCCAGTGAGCACAGCTTCCTTTTAGAACTCCCGTGGACACAGTATGTAACCTGACAAAGAAAAGCCGAATTTGACAAACAATGACTGAAATAATGTAATTCAGTACAAACTTAATCGTACGATAGTTTAAGAAAAAAAATAAATTCTAACTCCTATCTTATGTCATATTTTTCGATATAATGTAATAAATTTTACGTCTGTCTAACGTAATATTCTTCGATATAATGTAATGCCTAGTACTGTCATACGTTGCATTACAACTGAAATAACGAAAATCTTTAAAATGAGCTTCATTTTCTTAACCCAGGAGGGCCGTCAGTCCAATGGTACCCTAATGGCGTGGTGTTTACAGTATACCTCCAGTATAACTCTCCCTGCCCAAAATGCTTCTGCGCCAGTACAATCGTGTTCTTGGAACAGTGTTTTCCAGCTGTTGGCTTGAGCTAATTTCAGTATTTGGTGATGCCTTTGTCGTATTATTAGTTTAGGATATCATTTCTAAACCTCTCTGGGAGTATTGCGGTTTGGGAGGTCAACTGTCGCTGGTTTCCAGATCTCAAAACTGTCTAGACTTCTTTACAGGCTTGGTGGCACCCAGGTATGTGCAAAGTCATCATGTGAGGACGACAGCGGTCTAATGTCAGTGTTCAGGTGAACACATGAGAGACGGAGCACAATACACACCTCCACGTGAACACGAACAACAGTATCAAGAAACACCCTCAGAGATCAGAAGCAGACACGAACTTCTTAACAAACATGTATTACACTTCCTGGACTCATATTTTGCAACTTCTTGAACTCAGTTCACCAAACAACTTTCACAGCATTGGGAGCGCTATTTGTACTAGAACAGTGATAACAATAAGGTAGAGAGCTGGGGAATACAGGGTGGGAGGTGGTAAGAGAGGACTATGGTGAGGTGAGCAATAAGGGATGAAAAAGGCTATAAAGAAAGAGGACAGTGATTGAATATAACGTAGGAGAAATTGACAGGTCAAGACGATACAACTGTTTTAGACAGAAGGCAAGTATAAAACGTGTGGATTGTGGGAACTACAAGTACCTAGAGAATTCCATCTCCATCTCTCTCAGCAGTACTGTCAGCAAGTGTAGAAAGCATGATAGAGAGAAAAGTCTGTTAAAGTGAAAGCTAAATACAGCCATTTTCATTCTCCAATGGCGTCTCGTGTGTGCTTGACGGTAGTGTGCTTGAAGGAGTGAACTAGACTGGGTGGCTCCATCGCTTCTTACATCCCTAGAATGCATCACTTTTCTGATAACTATCCGCCTAAATGCTTAAAACTATACATTTATTACTTTAAAATTCTATGACAATCTAATTCATCATAGCTGCACCTTCTCAATACTGCTGTCATTCAAGAATTTTGTAAAACCTTGATTAACTCGCTTGTATTTCCGACTGTTGCGAGGGTGACTTTCCTATCAAGGCAAGTGATACTATCGTGAAGTTCTGCGAAAAAATACCAATAAAGTCAGTCACATATGAAAATTATTCCTCGTCACTATCAGTTCCCTGGTCCCCAGCATCACAGGTGTAGGCAGGATCGACTAATCAGCTTTTATGGGGCATTTGTGAACTTCGTAAGACGGTGTCAGGAGGACTGAAGTCTGGTATACAAAAAGTGAACAATCTTTTGCCCATTGACTAGCAGTAAATGGCCGTCATGGATGTGTCCCACACCATCGCTGTTGACACCGCTGCCAGCGACAAGAGCGTTTGGCGACTGATGCAGCCAAAACACCCCCATAATACACTCAGCAAAGTCTATAAAGGATGCGCAAGAGAAGGCCAGACAGCAGCAGTGACCGAGTATATAGGTGAGGCACTTTCTTCTCGTGAGTGCCGCCATCAGGGTGACCGCGGCGCGCCAGATGGCGGGAACTCACGGTGGCTGGCGCACTTTCCCCGCCCAGCTGCCTGGCCTACGGAAGGATGTGTTGCCTTTCCGCCCTCGGGAGCTGAGGGCCCCTGCCTGGGGGCTGATGATGGAACTTAAATACTTGAGTACAAGTCTGAGGTCACATCACAGGTCGTACCGTCGTGGTCAAGGGGTTAAGGTGCATCTTACGTTAGTCAGTTCGGCCTCTTGTAAACATTTCGAAATATTATGAATATTATCTACACTAAGGTACAGTAATACGACAGACCAGGAAGTTAAGAGCCTTTAAAAAACTGTCTGAAGTTTCCGACGGACTTACAACAGATGTGAAAGCGTAACTAAGATGGCGAAGCGCTCACAGAAAACATAGGACAAAGCGAGAGACTTTTTTATGAGACTTATAGAGTGGAAACACTTTCAGCGTGGCGTGTTCGAAGCTCCGGGGTCTTCAACATCTTCAGGTTTGCGACTAAACATTCTAAAACTTTCTACAACGATTTAAGTCTAAATGATGAAACGATCCCATGAACTGGCAAGGCGTTCTCAACTAATCGTCCAGCATCTAGTGAAAGAACGTAATAAGGAAGAAAATCTCTATACACTACGGTCAGTTTAGTATATATATACCGTACTTAAATGTAAATTCAGAAATATTTACAAGCATAGTCAGTTCTAGTGAACAGAATAATAGACTAAAAATATGAAAAAAATGTGGATGATTATTGAGTCCTGGGGTCTACGGGAACGGTAACCGGTTCCCGATTTTTGCTGGCTAGGGAACCGGCAGAACCGAGGTCCTGCGAGATCTCGCGAAGCGCTTTCAGGTTGGGTGTTCCGCATTTAGGTCATACTTCAAGGTGCTGGGTTAGGTTGTCGTGCACTGGTTAGGTTGTAAATGACTTTTTCAGCTTCCAGTGGTGCAGGAGTGACGTCGTAACAGATATATGTTTAACGTGAGAGGCTGTATATGTGTGAGGGGAATAGAACCCCTGCCAGGCGCGTGGCGAGAACTGGCAGCCTTTGTCTGGTCCAACAATCCTGCGGAACAACTGAGGCGTAACACGTCGCCCCGGCTTCACGTGTCCAGTGAACACATGGCGCCTCCCACCCGCCCCTCTATCTCTTCAAGAATATGTATTGGATATATCACAGAGTGATCTCCACTCACAATCTTACAAACTGTCAGAAGTACATTTGTTCGACCAAATATAGTACTTCTACTGTCAAAAGTTAAGCCCATAACGGTAATGCATACCGTATGAAAAGCAAAGCTAAAAACCATAGGCTTCCATCTAGAGCAAATCTCACACGGAATGTATAACCAGAGGGAATGTCCCTTCCACGGCTCACAGATGACAACCTTGGTTTGAGTTTAGATGGCGGAGGGAACCAGGCCCTCCCCAGGTGTTGATGTGGTGGTGAAGGGAATGAGACACCCTCCACTAAGTGTTGTTGTTTTGGAGGGAGCTAAACCCTCTCCCCAGGTGTTGTTTTGGTGGTGGTGGTAGAGAGACCTTCATCCTCCCTAGTTGTGGCTGTAGTGACAAGAGGAGCCGTACTCTCCTCCTGCACTAACTTAGAGAGTAACATGTGGAGGGAGGCAGGCACGTAGTTAAGGAAAGGCCTAGGGTTAGCCGAAGGTCAGCTGGAGGTTCCCTTGCCCCAGCATGTGTGTGAGGCCGAATAACCTGCCCGCCCGCCAGCCACAGGCAACCACCAGACAGATAAACACACTATCATATCTTCATCATCGTCGCAGTGCCACGCAATCAACGAATCTTTCACTAAACGAATACTTTATCTTAGCCAAGGGATCTCCTAATAACTGACAGCATTTGTAACAAATACGTAAATCGTGACACAACACAGCTGGTGGACGTGGCTGAGGCTACGTCAGGATCTGCTCCCGTTATATATAACACAAGACTCGCGGCAATAGCTGAACGCTATCTTTGCCTGACTCACTTTTGACGACCTGCTCTTATCTCAAGGTCGTCACCGACGGTGACAGTGACACAATATATATATATATATATATATATATATATATATATATATTTTTTTTTTTTATACATATT
>JAYMFT010080903.1:0-14289 GCA_038088735.1 Panulirus argus | reverse complement strand
ACTCTCTTCTCCTCGACACTCTCTCTTCTTTTTTGAAAACCTCTACAAATTTTCACCTTTGCCTCCACAAGGTAGTGATCAGACATCCCACCAGCTGCCCCCTTCAGGCACCGATATTTCAAAATCTGTTACACTCCTTCCTTACATCTCCCATTTGGTCACTCCATTCTCCTTGTTCCCTCCACTTGTGATATGTTTATCCTCTTTTTCAACCTTTCCTCACACATTCTCTCCATATGAGCAAGCCATTTCAACACACCCTCTTCTGCTTTCTCAATCATAGACATTTTATTACCAGACATTTCTCTTACCGTTTGATTACTTAAATGATCAAAGCATATCACACCACGTATTGTCCTAAAACATTTCATTTCCATCATATCCACCCTCTTACATACAGCCTTATCTATATTCCATGCCTCACATGTGGCCTTTCTTTGTCTTTTCTTGGCACTACCTTGTTAATGCGGGAAACAACAATCAAGTATGAAAGAAAAAATAGAAAGAAAAATATATAGGATCCCCTCATTACAGAAGGGATGTGTTTTTGAATTAATACCCATATCATGAACTTTTTTTTACTAACCACGCTTGACCATGCAGTTAACGATATTGTAACGTTACCCATTTTACAAAGAAGTTTCATTCATATCGGTAATACTGATGTGTATATCTTCTTTAATTGCATTAGGCAGTGAATTCTTGGGAACAAATTTTGCTACCCCCTTGTGAAATCACCTGAATATGGAATAGCATTTTGTACATAAACATTTTAACTGATATAGTTTGCCTACTCTTGTAAATAGTAAATTTTTGTTGTGCTTTGAGTTTGTTTAGTAAGCATCTGTTTCTCAGTCACTTCAGCATTCTTGGACCTCTGGAAAACTGAGGTTCAGTTATGTGAGATACATGGTGAATGAAGGATACTTTGGCCCTTAAATCCTAGATCAGTCATTTCTTGAGTATAAGTGGCTTTTGAACTTGGCCTCTTTTCACACATGTTTGAAAGGAAATATATAGCAGAGTGCGGAAGACTTTCGGAAGAACAGCTGCTAAACACAGAGGCAGGTTGTAACTGACATGCTAGTGGATTCAGTTGTGAATGCCACCTACATCATTGAAGCAAGTGCATGCACAAGCACAAGCAGTTGCAATCTTGATTTCTAAAAAGAAAGAAAAAAAAAATACAATTTTGTCCAAATTAGTTTTTTCTCACATTTCCTTTGAAAAAAAATGCAAAAGTGCCATAAGGTCAGATTCATAATTTGTATTATGAATTTTCTGCCTGCAGTTTATAATTTCTGCAAGGGTGAACTTCCTTCACCCAAACTTCTGTAACTTGGGTGACGTATGTTCTTGAAAAAGTTATTCTGAGTCTCTTGTGCCTTGGTTAAGGGTGAAAGTATTTCAGCTGATTAGAACCATTATGGTTGGCCAAATAGGAATTTGCTGCATGGTAGAGGACTGCAGAAATTGTATGACAAATAAGCTTTTTTTTTTTGTAGCTAATTTCTAGTAAGAGGATCAAGCAATAAAGTTTTTCGAGACCCATTAGGATTTAAATGTATCCTTTCAGGGTTGTCATATACATTTTGCATTTGAAGAATGTATGAAATTTTCATAGTTGGCTATATTGTGTATTGCTGTCTTTAGTACATATCATATGCATTGATGGTAATATTTATAGACTTATCCACGTGGACATCAACCTTTTCACTGTGGCTGGGATGTATGTGGTTTCAGTGCATTGAACATCACACCTTGAGAATAGATGTCAGAGAATGAGGCCTTTTCTTCATCTGTTCCTGGTGCTATCTCGCTCATGCAGGAAACAGCAAACAAGTATGATAGAAAGGAAATGTTTCATAAATATTTATATAAAACAAATACTAGATGAACTACTCAGGATCCTTTGGCAACAAAAAATTTACTTCTTTATTAGTAAGATTTTTTTTTCATGGACAAAAGTCCACATCAAAGACCATGATTTAAAATATTGAGAGGATTATGAAAGAGAAAAAGAAGAGCCAGGGGAAGGTATTTATGAATTTAGGAGAAATTGAAAACCTGTCTTTTAGAATGTGCTAGGTCATAGCTATTGGGAAAGACATGAGAAGGTAGAGAGTTCCAAAGCTTTGAGGTGTAAGGAAAGAAACAGTAATCAAAACAGCCCACCTTTGAGTTGCCAACGGCCAAACAGTAATCACATGACGCAGCAGCTTGCCGAGTATTGTGTGGTCTACCCAGTGGTGGTGGCACACAAGCACCCAGCTCTCGGGAGCAAAAGTCAAAGTGATACCTATAGAGGAGGGAAAGTGAACCATCATTGCAGGATAGGGTAAGAGCTTCAAGTTTGGAAGTTAGCCTGATACATTTATAAGTTGGACTGCTTTTAACTCAACTTTATCAAGTAAGGATGCAGAGCTAGAACCAACCCAGATGTGAGAGTAGTTTTCCATGCAGGAACAAATCATTCCTTTGTATAGATGGAACAAGTGCTCAGAAGAAAAGTTTTGACATCTAAATAGGACACCCAGTTTTTTTGAGGCGGTCTTAGTTATTCCCATAATGTGGGCTTTCCAAGAAAGGTGGATGTTACAGTAATACCAGATATGTTCATTGAGTCAAGAGGAGGAATTGCAGAACCGTTAAAGGAGAGTTGAGAGTTGTGAGGAGTTTTCGATAGAGAGATGGAGAGAAACTAGAGCTTGGATTTCGTGTACCCCACTGATATATCTTGTCCAAGTCTGAGTTTATTGAGGAAGCTGTGTCAAGACAACAAGCAGATCAAGTTAGAGAAGAAGGAGCTGAACTTAAGGATGTGGATGAATATAGTGTTGAGTCGCCAATGTATGAGTGCATTTGGTTATTTGTGAAAGAGAGGAAATTATATGAAAAAAGGAAAAAAAGTGTAAGGGACAGGACAAAACCATGAGGGACAACACTGTTGATGGAGAAAGGGGGGAAGGCTGATCCATCAACATCCATAGAGAGGGGAACCTAGATATGAAGGAAAAAAGTGAGGGAGGGAAGCCAAAAGAGACCTTAGTGATAAGACCCCAATGCCACACCCTGTCAAAAGCTTTGGATATGTCAAGGGCAACTACACATGACTCCCCTAAATCTTTCAAGGTTGATGACCAGACATTAGTAAGATAGGAAAGAATATCACCAGTGGATCTTGCCGTACAGAAGCCATACTGATGATTAGAGAAGGCTGTGATTTTCGAGGTGTCTAAGGATATGGGTGTTGAGAAGGGATTCAAAGACTTTGGAAATGGTAGATGCCAAAGCAATAGGATGATAGTTAAAGGGGTCAGAATGGTCACCCTTCTTAGGGATGGGCTGTATCAATACATGTTTCCAAGGAGAAGGAAAAGTTTTGATTTTTAAGCAGAAATGGAACAGACGAGCAGGCGCAGGTGCAAGTAAAATGGTACACTCTCAGTACACAGGGATGGATGCCATCAGGACCTTCTTGTGTCCAGAGAGAGAAGTGCTTTTCAGGCAGTCCGAAAAGATTTTGGGAAGGGGCATAGGATTAGAAAAAGGAGCATCAGGGGGTAAAAGAATGTTAGTGTCATCCAAAGTGGAGTTAGAGGAGAAATGGGAACCAAAGAGAGTTGCTTTGTATATGGCAGAGACAGCCGTAGTAATGTCAGAAAGGAAAAGTGAAGAAAAGGTAGAGCAACAGAGGTTGTTAGAGATGGCTTTAGCTAAAGACCAGAAGGACCTATCAGTGGGTGATGAGAAGAGGTTATTGCACTTCCTTTGAATAAAGGAATGTTTCGCCTCATGGATAACATGCTTGCAGTGATTGCGGGCAGTTATAAAAGCTGAATGGGAGCCAGAGGAAGGGGAGTTTTTCCAAGCTCGATATGCCTGATCCCTTTCCTGAGTGGCATCAGAACAGGAACGGTTGAACCATTGATTGGATGAAGAGCTTGTGTTGGATGAAGAAGGGATAAATGCTTCCATTCCAACAAGAATAACCTTTGCTATGCATTTAGCGGAGACAGAAGCATCACCACATAAGAGACAGTAGTTTACCCAAGGAAAATCAGAAAATGTAGTAAGGTAAGTTATTCCAGTCAGCTTTGTTGAGGTGCCAGTATTTACACTTAGAAGGGGCTTCTGGAGGGGAAGGTGCCATTAGAATAGATACATTTATAAGGATGTGATCAGATGAACCAATTGGGGGCAAGAGTGTGTATTTGCAGCGAGATGGACTAAAGGTGAAAAACAAATACAGAATAGTAGGAGAGTGGTCACAGTTGTCAGGAATATGGGTAGGATTGGAGATTATTTGCTCTAAGTCATTGAGAATGGAAAATGTAAGGGCTTTAATCCCTCCATCATCCATATGGGAGGAATTCAACCGTTCCCCATGGTGAACATTAAAATCCCTAAGGGAGAGGATCTCAGCTTGTAGGTGAGAGGATGTCACAGTTTCATGGCAGGAGTTTAGATAGTTGAAGAAAGATATAAAGTTTGTAGAATTAGGAGAGCAATAGGCACAAAAGAGGAAAAGTGTGGTAGTTGGGAGACAGATCTTGAGCCACATAACATCAGAGTTTGGGGACTCAAGGTCCTTGAGGTGTGCAGCAGGTGTTTTGATGTTGAAATAAGCACAAACACCACCTTTGAACTGGAATCGTGAGTGGAAATTGTATTTGAATATGAAAAAGTGATTAGTGAGAACATCATTAGACAACTGTGTCTGAGAGAGATGTAAGATATTAGGAGAGGTACTAGACTGATGGTGTTCAGCAGAGGAGAGATTACTAGAGAGACCACAAATGTTGATATAGTACATAGAAAAAGAGGAAGGTCTAACAGGGGGAAAGATCATGGGAGGAGCCAGTACTACTTCTCTTAGAGCCCTCCCTCTCATTGGCATGATACTGAAAAAATATCAGTATGATTGAAACTAGTGTGAATTAGTTGAACAAAAACCCCAAAAGTCAGAACCAGACTGTGTGGGAAGGTCACTTGATCCAATGGTGTAAAAAGTTTTACTTTGGCATTTTTGGTGAAAAAGTAGAGGTGCATTCTTCTGTGATTTATGCACTGATTGGACAATAATGCCAGGAGTTCCAGTAATGATGAGTTGCCTTCTATGTTGTGCACTTGTTATTTTTCCATTGGAGGCTCCAGTTAAGGACAAAAGTCCACATCAAAGCTAGGCTTGAATTGAAATATAAAGAGGTTGGTGAAAGGGAAAAAGAAGAGACAAGGAAAGCTCTTTATGAATTTTCTGGAAAGTGGAAAACCTGTCTTTTAAAAAGTGCCAGGTCATAGTTATTAGGAAAGACATAAGACATTAGAGATTTACAAATTTTTGAGATGTAGGGAAAAAAATAGTTACCAAAATGGCCCACCATTGAGTTACCAATAGGCACGTAGTAATCATGTGATACAGCAGCTTGCCAAGTATTGTGTGTTCTAGCTGATGAAGGGAGCAAACAAGCAGCCAGATCTCAGAAGCAAAAGACAAAGTAATATCTATAGAAGAGGGAAAGTGAACCAACATTGCAGCATGGGGTAAGTGGGCTAAGTTTTGAAGTTGGGACTGTTTTTTACTCAACTCTGCCAAGTAAGGATGCAGAGCTAGAACTACCTCAGATATGAGAGAAGTACTCCATACAAGTTTGGATCAATCCTTTGTTTGAACAGAGCAACTGTTTGAAAGAAAAGAAATTTCAACATCTAAACAGGACTCATAGTTTAGTAGAGGTAGGCTTAACTATTCCCATAATGTAGGGTTTCCAAGATAGTGTAGATGTTATGTGTATTGAGTCAAAAGGTAGATGTTCACAACTGTCAAGTGAGAGAGGAGAGTTGTGAGGAATTACCAGTAGTGAGATGGGCAGAAACTGGGTCTTGGAGGCATTAAACTTGACCAGATTCCATCACCCCCACTGATATATCTTGTCCATGTCTTAGTTTATTGAGGATATTGTGTCGAGACAAGATGCATATTGAGTGAGAGAATAAGGAGCAGAATTGAAGGATGTGGAGGAATGCAATGTTGAGTTGTCAGCATATGAGGACAAATGGTTATTTGCAGAGGAAAGAAAATCATTGATTAAAAGCAGAAAAAGTGTAGGAGACAGGACAGACCCTTGAGGGACACTGCTGTTGATGGAGAAAGGGGGAGAGGCTGAACTGTCAACAACCATGGAGATAGATTGGGTGTAGAGGAAACTAGATGTGAAGGAGCAAAGTGAGGAAGGGAAGGCAAAAGAGTGGATCTTAGAGATAGAACCCTGAAGCCACACTGTCAAAAGCTTTGGATCCATCAAGGGAATTTATATAGGAAAAGTGAGGGAAAGTTAGAGCAACAGAAGTTGCTAGCAATACCACAACAGCTAAAGACCAGAAAGACCTATCATTGGATGAAGAAGAGAGATTATTGCACTTCCTTAGAATAAAGGAATGCTTTGCCTCATGGATAATGTCCTTCCTCTGCTATATGTTTGGCAGACAGAAGCATCACCACATAATTGGCAGTAATTTATCCAAGGAAAATCAAAAAAGAAGTTTCATAAGTTATTCCTTCCAGTAACCTTTGTTGAGGTGCCAATATTTATATTTAGAAGGGGCTGCTGGGGGGGGGAAGGTGCCATTAGAATAGATACATATATGAGAGTGTGATCAGATGAATCAACTTGAATGAGCTTGTGTAAGTACAGTGCAAAGGAAAGGAGATGAAAAACAGGGCCAGAATATTAGGAGAGTGGTAACAGCAGTCAGGAATGTGGTTGGAGTGGGTAGTGATATGCTGTAGATCAGTGAGGAAGGAGAATGTGAGGGCTTTAATCCCCCATTCATCCATATGGTAAGAATTCAACTATTCCCTATGTTGAACAAAGAAATCCACTGAGTAGAGGATCTCAGCTTGTGGGTGAAAGGATGTCTCTGCCTCACGGCAGGAGTGTAATTGTCAAAGAAAGATAAAAAATTTGTAGAATCAGGAGAGCAGTATGGGAAACAGTTAAATACAGTAATAGTTGCAAAGAACAAATAGTAGCAGCTGTGAAGAATTAGTATTGGAATTAGCCTTCCAGAATGATGGTAAAGTTATGATACTTAGGTAGAGGAGCAAGAAGTCTCCAGCAATCTGGTACATCATTTTACTGTCTAAGAACTTGCAGTAGCCTCATCTCACTGTGATATCCACAGAACTGGTTTTAAATCTGCAAGAAAAGTATATATGAGCTTGACTAGGGTGGTTTAAAGATAATTTGAACATCCTACACACTTATTTATTATATTTGTACAAATATAACTTGTTTTTGGACTTTGTGGGCTGGACTTGGTCAATGTGCTTGTGATTTATTTACATTGTGTATCATTTGCTGGTGTTAAGAATGTGCTTATTGATTATGGATAAACTTAAGTGCAGGGGGTCCTCGCAGAATGATGGGGTTATGTTCCTGGTAATCTGTCGTAATTGCGGAATGTCATCATATGAGTAATTGAAATCCATGTTATAAGGGTTGTTATGTTCCAGACAAAGAATTATCCCAGTCTAATTCTTATGCAGGAAGTATACCCAGAGCAGCTTGCCATATGTACCACACCCTATCATGTTGTAAATTAGACTCTATTTCAGTAACTGTTGCTATTTTATTGGTAAATCTATTTCAGTAACTGTTGCTATTTTACTGGTAAATCACATGACATTCAATGATAATTACTGACATTGCTGGTGATGAGGAATTGAGGTAGGTGTTGGTAGAGTGGATGGGTAAGAGTGAATGGTTTGTCAAGCTTTTCAAAGTAAGTTTTTCCATTTTATTGTGTGAGATTTATGTTTGTTGTTGTGTGGGGCACATATATTACCTATTTTAACATTCTTAAGTTATGTAGATCTCACTTTTATGGTACATTAAGAATATGTTAGTGGCTAGAATATGATGAGAATCTAATGTTATTTTGCTTTGATATCATTATAAAAGGCATTATGATTGAAAAACCAAACAGTAGACTTAGATATTTGTATATATAAAAAAGAATATTCCTAGAACTCTGTCACTGTTGCACAAACATAGTGTCAGTCTGTGAAATTTTTACCCTAATTCTCAGACATTGCCATCACAAAATGTCACCCTGTGAACCATTTATCTTGGGGGGGTTGACCATACTTTACTATATTCAGAAATGTTCATATGATGTGATTTCAAAATGCAGCCTAGGCAAAGGGTAAGTGCCTGTGTTATCCTCAGTTTGATCTATCTTGAGGTAGAAAATGAACTCAAAACCAGTTTTCAGTCTCCCTTTTGTTTGGAATATTTAGAACTATAGAAAACAAAAAACAAGTGTGTGGTGTAAAATATGCAGAAAGCATTATTATTTTGACATGGATAGATTTCATGTGTGTATCACCATGCTAAATAGATTTCTTTTTTAACAGGCAAAGACTTCACATCGTCAGCTGCAGGTTCACATTGTTCTGAGCACTATTGTCAACCAGGACCTGAATGCTCTTATTGCCCATTCGAGCATTGTGTGTAAAAAATGCTTCAAGCTTATTGATGACATAGATTCTTTAGAAGGTCAGCTTATGAACCTGAAGCAGGTGAGTAAAGTGTTCTTTTTATTTGAAGTACACATAACTACATAGTTTTTTCTTATATTGTAACTGACATAGCAAAGGCAAAAACATACCCTAGTTGTGGCTGTCTTGGTTGAAAGGAAAAATGAAAGGGGTTGAGTAGAAGAATGTAGAAGAAATTATTTTGAACCCCTTAGGTGTTTAGAAACCTGACTCTTGAATGTGGAATGGTTATCAATTATATGTTTCCTTCTGTGCAGTTTCAAAACACCACCATTCAACCCTTTAACAAGCATGTTAAGTGTAACCATATCCTCCACTCTTTTCTGGAAGTGCCACATAGTCAACAAAGCAAATTCTTCCTCCTAAAAGCTTGGGATGTTGTGTAGGTGCTGTAGTTTTCCTTTGGGAATCTATTTCATATCTTCATGGGTTTTATACACCTTAGTATGGAGTATTGCTCACACATCTGGGGTGATTCTACCTCCTCCTCTATATTAACCTGAGGGAAATCAACAGCTTTTCATCTCATTAACCAAACTTCTCTGTGTTCTCCATGTTGGTGTTCTCTCTCTTCTCTGGATATTATTTTGGCCGCTGTTCTTGTGAACTGTTCATGTGTCCCAACCCCCAAGGCTTGGATGCGTTGTCTGCATCTGGCTTCAGGTTTTCCAAATTTCTGGGAAATTATGATACCTCTTCCCTCAAACAGTTAAGACTGGAATTTTCTTCCTCCATATGTGTGTCCTATGTTGTAACCTTTCTATCTTGAAGGGCTAGGTTTGCAGTTATGTGTGGAGCCCTGAATGATATTACTCTTTTCTTGTCACTATTTCTTTTACCTAAGATAGCTTTTGATTGGGGCATGTTTTACCTGTTCGATATTCATCACAATAAAAGAAAGAGGGAAAAGTGGAAGAAGGAAGAAAATTCCACAGCATAACTATTTTAGAAAAAAAAAGGAGGTATCATAATCTATATACCTATCTATTTATATCTTTGACGCCTGTCCCCTTTGGGAACTCCCTCAAGGAGATGGCCACGGCAAGTGTCCATAACTGTTGAACTCCAGTGCTGCTTCATAGCCTTTAGTGCCTCACCCTTAACAGGTCACTGGCAGAGGGCGACTCTAGCATAGTGTTTTCAGCATATTGTTTTCAGAGGCTCCTACCTAATGTTCCTGCCAACTGCTTTTACCGAATGTGTCAACCAAATATTCCTGCCTAATATTCCAACCTCCTACTACTACTGAATGTTCCCAGCGAATGCTCCGACTTGTTACTTCTACCAAACATTCTTACCTACTTCTCCGATCTATTATCTATCCATCTATCTATATCTGTGATGCCCGTTCCCTCCTGGAACTCCGTTAAAGGGGTGGCCACAGCAACAGTCTCTATAACTAGTGAGCTCCAGTGCTGCTTCTTAGCCTTTAGTGCCTTACCCTTTACAGGCCACTGACACAGGGCAACTCTAGCACAGTGTCTGAAGAGGCTCCTACCTAATGTTCCTTCTGACTGCTATCTAATGCTGCTGCCTAATATTCCTTCTGACTACTATCTAATGCTGCTGCCTAATGTTCCTACCTGATATTTCTGCCTAATGCTCTATGTATTGCTCCTACCGTTTCGCCAAAAGATAGGGATTGCACAAAGCACTCACCCATGAAGATGTAGAGTTATGAAGAATGAGATTGTATGTTTGTGGACAGAAAAAAAAAAGACTGCTACCCAGATCAAAGGATTGGAACTTGATAATGACTAAAGTGCTGGCTCAGTATGCAGCTGTCACTAACCCTCCCAATACCCAGGCATCCTGTTAGTACCAGTAATATACCTCCCTGGTCGGTGGCTGCTTATCAACTACTACCTATAAAACAATCAACCAATTTTGAAAAGCAACAGCCTTGTCCTGTAGGCCCAAGTCTTAGTGACTGAAATACACACAGATAGCTCATGAGTTGTGACTGAAATAGAAAGAGTAAAACTGAGAGAAGACAGCAGCATCATGTAAGAAGGAAAGGTAAGGTTGAATAGAGGTGATAGTTGAGGTGTTGATAATATGGAAGGCTTTTGATACCATTATGGTTAAGGGAGAGGTGTAGGAAGATATGTGAGCAGCATTCCAAGGCTCAGATTGGGGTGTCTGAATGTGTGTGGATGTAACCAAGATGAGAAAAGAGGAGAGATAGGTAGTATGTTTAAGGAAAGAAACCTGGATTTTCTGCCTCTGAATGAAACGAAGCTCAAGGGTAAAGGAGATGAGTGATTTGGAAATGACTTGGGAGTAAAGTCAGGGGTTGATGAGAGGATAAGAGCTAAGGAAGGAGTAGCAGTACTCCTGAAGCAGGAGTTGTGGGAGTGTGTGATAGAGTGTAGGAAAGTAAATTCTAGATTGATTTGGATAAAACTGAAAGTGGATAGCTAGAGATGGGTGATTATTGGTACTTTTGCACCTGGTTGTGAGAAGAAAGATCATGAGAGGCAAGTGTATTGGGAGCAGTTGAGTATGTCAGCAATTTTGTTGTAAGGTATTACTGACGGGTAGTTTAAATGCAAAGATAAGTAATGTGGCAGTTGAGGGTATGATTAGGGTGCATGGGGTACTCAGAGTTATGAATGGAAATAATAAAGAGCTTGTGGAGTTGTGTGCTGAAAAAAGACTGGTGATTGGGAATACCTGGTTTAAAAAGAGAGATATACACAAGTATACCTATGTGAGTTGGAGAGATGGTCAATGGGCATTATTAGATTATGGATTGATTGATGGACATGTAAAAGAGAGACTTTTGGATGTAAGTGTGATGAGAGGAGGAGCTGGTAGGATGTCTGATCACTGTCTTGTGGAGTCAAGGGTTGAGATTTGTAGAGGTTTTCAAAAAAGAGGAGAGAATGTCAGGGAGAAGAGAGTGGTGAGAGTAAGTGAGCTTGGAAAGGAGACATGTTTAAAGAAATACCAGGAGAGATTGAGTTACCAAAAGTTGAGAGCAAATGAAGTGAAGGGAGTGGGTGAGGAACGGAAGGTATTTAGGGAAGCGGTGACAGTATGTGCAAGAGGTGCATGTGGCATGCGAAAGATACGAGGTGGGCAGATTAAGAAGGGTAGTGAGTGATGGGATAAAAAAGTTAGGTTGCTAGGGAATGGAATAAGAGAGGCGTATGGGCAGTACTTACAAGGAAGGAGTGCAATTGATTGGGAGTTGTATAAGAGAAAGCGGCAGGAGGTCAAGAGGAAGGTGCAAATGTTAAAAAAGAGGGCAAATGAGAGTTGGGTTGAGAGAGTATCATTAAACTTTATGGAGAATAAAAAGACGTTTTGGAAGGAGGCAAATATTGTGTAAAAGGCATGAGACAACATGGGAACATTGATGAAGGGAGCAAAAGGGGAAGTGATGGAGTGAGTATTTTGAAGGATTGTTGAATTTGTTTGATGATAGAGTGACAGATGTAGGGTGTTTAGGTTGGGGTGGTATGCAAAGTGAGAGAGTGGTTTGGTGAAAAGAGAGGAGGCGGTGAAAGCCACGCGGAAGATGAAATCCGGCAGGGCAGCAGGAGTGGATGGTATTGCAGTAAAATTTATTAAGAAAGGGAGTAACTGTGTTATTGATTGGTTGGTAAGGATATTCAGTGTATGTATGGATCATGGTGAAGTGCCTGAGGATTGGAGGAATGCATGTATAGTGCCATTGTATAAAGGCAAAGGGGATAAAGATGAGTGTTCAAACTACAGAGGCATAAGTTTGTTGAGCATACCTAGATAATTATATGGGAGGGTTTTGATTGAGAGGTTGAAGGCATGTGCAGAGCGTCAGACTGGGGAGGAGCAGTGTGGTTTCAGAAGTGGTAGAGGATGTGTGGATCAGGTATTTGCTTTGAAGAATGTGTGTGAGAAATACTTAGAAAAACCGATGAATTTGTGTGTAGCATTTATGGATCTGGAGAAGGCATATGATAGGGTTGATAGAGATGCTTTGTGGAAGGTGTTAAGAATATATGGTGTGGGAGGTAAGCTGCTAGAAGCAGTGAGAAGTTTTGAGGGTGTAAGGCATGTGTACAAGTAGGAAAAGAGGAGAGTGGTTGGTTACCAGTAAAAGTCGGTCTGTGGCAGGGGTGTGTGATGTCCCCATGGTTGTTTAATTTGTTTATAGATGGGGTGGTTAGGGAGGTAAATGCAGGAGTTTTGGAGACAGGGGCGAGTATCCAGTCCGTTGGGAATAAAAGGGCATGGGAAGTGAGTCAATTGTTCGCCGATGATACAGTACTGGTGGCTGATTCGAGTGAGAAACTGCAGAAGGTGACTGAGTTTGGAAAAGCATGTGAAAGAAAAAAGTTGAGAGTAAATGCAAATAAAAGCAAGGTTATCAGGTTCAGCAGGGTTGAGGGATGAGTTAGTTGGGATGTGAGATTGAATGGAGAAAAATTGGAGGAAGTGAAATGTTTTAGATATCTGGGAGCAGATTTAACAGCGAAAAGAACTATGGAAGTGGAAGTAAGTCATAGGGTGGGAGAGGGGACGAAGGTTCTGGGGGCGATGAAGAATGTGTGGAAAGAGAGAATGTTATCTCGGAGAGCAAAATTGGGTATGTTGAAGGAATAGTAGTTCCAACGATATTATATGGGGGCAAGGCATGGGCTATAGTCAGGTTTGTACGGAGGAGGGTGGATGTGTTGGAAATGAGATGTTTAAAGACAATATGTGGTGTGAGATGGTTTGATCGAGTAAATAATATAAGGGTAAAGAAATATGTGGTAATAAAAAGAGTGTGTTTGAGAGAGCAGAAGAGGGTGTATTGAAATGGTTTGGACATAGAGAACGAATAAGTGAGGAAACGTTGACAAAGAGGATATATACTTGTCAGAGGTGGAGGGAACAAGGAGAAGCAGGAGACAAAACTGGAGGTGGAAGGATGGGGAGAAAGGGATTTTGAGTGGTTGGGGCCTGAACATGTAGGAAGGTGAAAGGTTTGCATGGAATAGAGTGAAATGGAACGATGTGGTATACTAGGGTCGACGTACTATCAATGAACTGAACCAGAGCATGTGAAATGTCTGGCGTAAACCATGGAAAGGTCTGTGGGGCTTGGATGTGGATAGGGAGCTGTGGTTTCGGTGCATTGTACATGACAGCTAGAGACTGAGCGTGAGCAAACATGGCCTTATTTTGTCTGTTTCCTGACACTACGTAACTGATGCAAGGGGTGGCGATGCTATTTCCTGTGGAGTGAAGTGATGCAAGAAATGGATGGAGGCGGGCAAGTATGAATATGTACACGTGTATATGTGTATATGTATGTGTATGTATATGTATGTATATGTTGATATGTATATATATATATGTATTGTAATATATGTGCATGTACATATATATGTGTGCATATGAGTGGATGGGTCTTTCTTTGTCTGTTTCCTGGTGCTACCTTGCTGACGTGAGAAACAGTGATCAAGTATAATAGTAAATAATATATATATATATATATATTGGATGGTATTGCAGTTGAATTTATTAAGAAACAGGGTGACTGCGTTGTTGATTGGTTGGTAAGAATATTCAATATATGTATGGGTCGTGGTGAGGTGCCTGAGGACTGGCGGAATGCATGTATAGTGCTATTGTACAAAGGCAAAGGGGATAAAGGTGAGTGTTCAAACAATAAAGGTATAAGTTTGTTGAGTATTCCTGGAAAATTGTATGGGAGGGTATTGATTGAGAGAGTGAAGGCATGTACAGAA
>JAYMFT010080892.1:0-12785 GCA_038088735.1 Panulirus argus | reverse complement strand
GCATTGAGATTCCAGTATGCGAAACGTGTGTGGTGGTGGCACACGCGGGCGTAATCACACACACACACGCACACACACACACACACACACTACAGGCCACGTGCATTAACACTGCATTTTATGAAGGCACCGTAGAGAGACGTTGGGGTAAAAAATATATCAAAAGTATAAAATCAAGCTACTAGATCTGGGGTAACACTGATTCCCCATATAGCAGAATGCCATAAGCCACCCGGGGAAAAATATATGTTTCTGCTATTAAGTCAGCCTTGCCTGCTGCCCCGGAGGCCTTTAACAAATGTGGCCTTGGGGTGCTGGCGTATAGAACGTGCACCAACGGAATTACTGGCAATTTAGGACGGTGGTTCTACAAGGTCTTATCCCCACTGTTCATGCTACGTCCTAAAGGAATTCTTGTGGATTTCCCTCATCACGAGGGCGATTGTGAGTATTGTATGGCGTAACTGTCAGAGTTATTCCATTGCCTCATGCCTCACCGGTACATTGATAATGGGTGTGCTGGACTGTGGTTGCCCCGGGGAAGGTACTCATATTACCCAATACGTAAGTAATTTTACCCCCCAGGCATTACGTTTGCCGGGACGCTTTAATAAACTTGCCGTCATTTGTGCCTGACCTGATTTCCTCAAGCAAGCTACACGGGCGGGTTAGAGGTCAGGCCAGTAACAAGCTAATGGGCCACTTAACTATTTTTCCCGCACTTTCTCCGTAATGTGTTCCCTGCTTTTCGTGAGGCGGTTGGTGGTGGTAACACCATCCAGATCTTGTGGCGCTAACTCTCCTGGGGGTGAGGGCGGCCCCGTGCAGGGATCCCGCCTGCGGACACTGCCACTGTCACCACCACCTTAGATGCTAACCAGCTGCTTGGCCTGGTCAGGGAGGCAGCAGCAGAGAGGTTTAGGGGGATCAGTATTGTTGAGCAGCTGGATCATAGCCTAGCCTGTTGCCCGTTTGATTCACGAGGCTCTTGCTGTTCGTAGTGAGAGTGTGAGCATAACGGGCACGGGTAAGGACGGTAGCCTCATGCTGCACCTACAGCGAAGCAAACGATGCTGAATTGTGTCGGGACACGCGTGTTGCCCTCTCCATAATGATAATTTTTAATCACCATTTGTGTGACTAGCCTCGAATTTTACATCCTTTTCATCCCAATTCTTCTATTAATATAAATACCTCAGGTGTATACCGATTTATTTTATTATGGTGTTTTTTGTCATCTGTAGGTGTAGTGACTCCAGAACTGTTACAGATTTGTAACTTTCGGTTAAATGTTGGGTCGGGAGTGGGACCGCTTCTGTGACGTTCCGTCTGCTTGGAATTTACTGGCGTCCTTGGCGTCGTATGATGAACGTGCGTAAGAGGGTGTGTCGGTTCAGTGGTGACTGGTACCGTAACGCACAGTAACAGACCGATAAACCGGCACCAGCGCTCACAGTAGAGTCAAGATAACTGGCTGAAAGATCAGACATACATTTTTTTTTTTGTTCAGTTTGGATTTATTTTTAACAACTGATCTTATAACTGTTACCAGCTTGAGACATTGGTCGTTGTAGCTGTCACCACCCTGTGTTGCTGGTCGTTGTAAGCGTCACTTACTTGACACTGTGGTCTTTGTAACAGTCATCTTCCTGAGATGTTGGTCTTTGCAACAGTCAATAACCTGAGACGGTGGTCGTTGTTAGTGTCGTCTGCCAGAGACACTGGTCGTTGTATCTGTCGCCAACCTGAGACGGTGGTCGTTGCAACAGTTGTCAGTGTCGGTGTTGCCAGTTTCTGTCCTTTAATTTGTGGTCGTCATTAGCTGAAGCCACGTGGAAGTTCCTGTGGTGTGGTGGGAGGTCCAGACTCGGCCCGCGCCCGATACCTGATCCATCAGCTTGTGGCTTCCTGCCGGCCGCAGGCTGTGCATCACTCTAATTTGATTTGAGATGACATGTAGGATTACCAGGTCAGTTTACCCCATTTGCGAGGTGATTTATAGTGTGTATAATGGGGCAAAAGTTAACAAGTATGTGGGAAATTATAGCAATGTGTGTGTGTGTGTGTGTGTGTGTGTGTAGCCCTGCTGTTGGTCTCTGGGTCTGTTGCTGCTCGTGGTGTGTAATGACGGATTTGTGCTGATGTCACAGGCAGGTTTATTACGCGCCCCGTGCGCTCCCTTTGAGCGGCAGCGTAAAGGGATTACAGAGGTCACAAAGGGTCTTTGGCAGGACCCCCAGCGGGCTGACGTTCATTACATGAATTGTTACGGAATTAGTTCATTAAATAAGCTTCATTATGTTAGTCGGTACCCCACAACCACACCCCGGGCAGGTCAGCTGTTTTATGCTGGGTTTTCGTAGGTCACATTTGTTTAGGTGAATGGGAATTGTTACGTGGGTACATCTAGGGGCAGGGAGTATGATTTGGGGTTAGGGCTTCAATTACACCTGCCGAATGGCGTCCAAGATACTTTCTTGTGAAATATGGTTGATTTCTTTTATACGTTGGAAGTTTCAGTCACGGACAGAAGTCCACATCGAGGCTTGGCCTTCATCGAAGAATGCAAAGGGTGAAAGGAAGGGAGAAATAACAAGAGAAGAAAACTATTTTAAGAGTTTTGGAGGAAGTAGAAAGTGTGCCTTTTAAAGCGGGGCAGGTCGTAGGCGTTTGGAAAGACTTAGCTGGGGTGAGGCGAGTTCCAAAGCTTTGCAGTACAAGGAAAGAAAATTGTCGCAACTTCCCGACGTTTGCTTGGCAACAGCCACACTAATCACGTTACGCAGTAACTTGTCGAGCTGATAGTGATGGTGACACACAAGCGGCCAGTTCTCAGAAGCAGAAACCCCTGTAATATCTACAGGGGAGGAAAAGTTACCCAGCACTACAATATCTTGCAAGTGGGTTACGTTCGGGTGACAGATGTAGATGTAGAAGCTTCCCAGGCGTGAGAGCAGTACATAATACGAGGACAGATCATTCTTATTTATAACTGGAACATCTGCTCAGGGGGAAAGAATTTACTGCATTTCAGCAAGACTAGTAATGGGTTGACTTGGCTATTTGTGTAATGTGTGGGTTTCCATGACAGGTGAAGTGTTTGTTGTATTAAGTATGTTTTTGTGTTGAAACGGTGAGACTACAGATCGTTCAGAAGAGATGGGAAAGTTGTGAGGACTCTTACGTAGAGTTACGGGCAGATATTGGGTGTTCAGAGGTCATTGAAGTTAGCCAGGTCAATAGATGGGTTGGCGTTAGAATAATTATAGACATATTCTGAAATTGAATCATGGTGAAGATTGTAGTCTGAGATGTTAAAGGGGGTCTGTAAGAACACTATTAGACTACTTGATCTTCGAGAGTTACTAGTTAGGAAAGGTAGTCGTAAGATGACGTTCTGCAGAAGAGAGATTACCGGAAAGAGCAGGAATGCTGATGAAATGAACGGGAGTCGGGAAAGATTGTGGGAAGGGCCGGTACTGCTCCTGCCTGAGCCCTCCATCCCTGGGCGTCAGAGACAGGCGGAAGACCAGAGATTATTAGCACCCAACGATGTCGGCAGCCGCCATAAGTTGCTTGGACTCTGCCATGTTTATATTTAAATGTTGATAGTGAGAAAAGAGAGGAGAGAACTTTTGTTATGTTGAAGGCTCCAGTCATGGACAAAAAAGTCCACATCAAGGCCGGGCCTAATTGAAATATATAGAATTATGCAGTGGAAAATGAAAAGACAAAGGAAAGTATATACAAATTTTTGAAAAAGTGAAAGACTCTTTTGAAATGTGCAAGGCCATAGTTACTGGGAAAGACATGAGAAGGTAGAGCTAATGTGAAGAAGTAGAAAAAAAGAAAATGAGTTGGCTAGGTGTAGTAGGGACACGTTGGTAAGACTAGCCCGGTAGCTTAGTTTGGCAATAGACGATAATGTCTTTCAAGAAGGGAAGCGCGTACCGTAATTTACTACTTGTCAGTCGACGTGTTTGACTTGGACATTTGAAATATGTGTCTTGCCTCTCAGTGGAGGATGCCGACAAGATGGATCGTGAATGTTGAGTCAGCACATGGCTGGGCCAACACCTCTAGAAAATAATGTAGTTAAGTATGATCTCCGTAAGATGTGTGCAAGTAAAGATTATTTCCAGGTATTATATTTGGTTGACGTAGAGGAGTTAAGCGTGTCTTCATTTTTATTTTATTTTATTGTAGTGACCGATATGGCAGGGGCAACTAACATGTCTTTATCAAGGCCTCCCCGGGTGATAGAAAGAAGTAAAAGAGAAAGAAAGAAATTAACGAGGGCTCGGCAAGTGTTTTTAGAACTGACTCATAAAGGTAGAAAGGGGTATACGAAGAGGGCTTGACAAGAGATGGAAGAGAATTCCACAGCTTCGCTGTTCGAGAGGAGGAAGCATCGCAACAGCCAATCTGGATGTTGGCGACAGAAGGTCGTCTCCCTCCTCAGCTCAGTCTGGTACCAAGGTTGTCATTTGCTCCTCTGATCAGTCAGGCTGTATCATTCCGCGGCCCGCAAGCCTTCCTACCTTCCACAAAGTGGTTGATGAGGAACCCTACGCTTAGTAGGAATCTGACTAGTGATTTCATGGATTTTTTTTTTCCTTGGATGGCCCCTATTGCTTGCAATTTGTGCACGTAGTAAGGTGACCTGTTGGGATCCCGTTTTTTTTTTTATTGTACGTATGACATCTTGCGATCATGTGGCATTGCATGTCTACCGTCTGTTTAAGTTTTCTTTCAACAGCAATTATATGCTGTACACCTTCTTCCTTTTATGGTTTCATGCACCTCATCTCCAGATGTGGGTAGGGGGAATGATGTTCCTAAGGTACATACACAAATAATCACCTGTGGTTTGAATGTGTAAATTGAATCCATTGAAGAACAAAGATGCCTTAAGAAATATTTGGGAAAATTGCGGGGATATTAGTATGACACGTTTTTTTAAAGCTAATTCTTATTGATATAAGGAACACCCCACAAAGTGAACTGAACAGTCACTTGGGGCACCAGATCAGCCTGGCAGCACAACACGAGAGATTGTCTTCATCATCGAGCAGCTTGTTAAGCGAGGCTTTTATGAAGGAAATTGGTGTCAGACCTAAGGGCAAGAGTAGAGGACTGCTACAGGGTGATAAGGTATGTGTAATGTGAGGTGTGCTGCATTACTACAGTGATGAGTGATAAATATGATGCAGTAAATCGTACAATCCCTAACCCCAGTTTGTTGCTCAAGAACTAATGACCTTGCAAGCTAAAGATGACTATTAATGACTTTTTCTAGACTTTTTACAGAAGTACTGAAATGGTCGAAGTTTTATTGTATGGTGTATGTGAGACTAGAGCCAATGGAAAGAGATGACGATGTCTAAAGTAATGGTTTGGCCTGTATTTGTCTGTTGTAGGAACGGGACTGGTTGCTTTACAGTTGGGACGTGGAATGGAAAACGAGCAGTTTGTTGGGTGAGAGTGTTTTGATGAAATTTTATATAGTCTAAGTTTGACTGTGGACTGGAGAAGTGTTGAAACCCTGGAGATGACGAGTGGCAGTAGTGAGGCGTAGAGAGTGCGTGAGGCGCGCATTCACTGTCTGCTCACACCTTCCTCACAAGGCTACCCTGCTCACCTCCCTCACCAACATGAGTCATTGTGAGCAATGTTTCACCTGACCTCGTGATGTTTATGGTGCCCCACCAGTAAGGAATGTATCGGCGGGAGCAGTATGGCGTGGTGTCAAACATCGCCCACATCAAGTCCGCTTGACGTGGCGGCAGAATATGCATTGGTTAATATTACATGACACACGGCTGGGCAGGAATGCGGTGCGAGTGGTTGGCTCTGGGGGCACGGTGCTCCCACACATTGCATGGTTGGGTTGTTCGTGTCACATTAGTGCCTCTGAAAGGCTCCGTTTTATCGTTCGTTGGTGTTGTCGGTCAACGTCCTCTTTAGATAGAACATTTGGCTGTTAAACGAGCATTAGAAATGTCTGGACGATAGTTTTGCACAGAAACCTGATTTCTTCACTGATCTCGTCTAGAAATAGACTTGCAACAAATCACTTATTTAACATGTTAACTAATTTCGTTGGTACTTGCTTTCAGTTTGTGGAACACTTTGGTGAAGTGTCATGGTGTTGACAGACGTGTTGTAGGCCAGCGTCTGTTACTGACCACTTGCCTGATGTACATTAATCTCTGGCTAGTGTATGAGGGCGACATGCAAATTTGAAGTGCAGTTGCCTGGTGGGCTCGTAGTTTGTAGGTTGGGCAGGGATGGGGTGGCCACCCGCACAATACGCGGGGCAAGATTCAGTGTAGTAAGCGGGGAGCAGCAAGGTCACGAGGAGCAGGTCTTCCATACCGCTGGTGTTGAGGGGCTCCTGCTCACCTCGCTCCTCACATACATATACACGCACTTACTGAACCAAGTCTTCCAGGCTAAGGTGGAACTGCAGCACAACATGAAATTATGGGACGGGAAGGATGAAGCAGAGGAAGTGGAGGGGATGAAAGAGGAAGGGGAGGGGAAAGGCGAGAGGAGGGGGAGGAGAGGTAGGCAGTGAAGGGTGGGAGAGGAGTTGGATGGAAGAGGGAGAAGTTTAGTCAGCACAAGACTCGTGATGGCGAGATAAGGCAGCGGCACGGGAGCTGGGAGTGGCCAGGATGGTAGGTAGTCAGCACAACACAGGTCAGGGATCAAATACCATCAATTTTCAGCGTCTTTTGTAGGGTAAGTTGACGCTGAAAAACTTTGATTTAAGTTTACTCACCAGGGAAGAAACTGCCATTTTCTATAATGTACGATGGTTTCGGAGGGTCGTCTGGGTCTCCAGCTCGGTCTGAGAGCCGTGCTGATGCACGATATGAAGTACAATGGTGCAGGGTGACACATGCTGCACGTCTTGTGGATGGTGTTTGCCACTGTAGCGCAATTTTACTACACCTGCATAGCGTAGCCTGACCTTGACCTGACCCTGACTGTTCTGGCTAAAGGTCACATTATCATACTCAAAGGTCATGCTGTCGTATTCCAGAGGCTGGTCAACGAAGGAAATTATTTTTACGCCATTTCTTAGTGAAAGCTGTTACTATCTGGAATGAAAAATGGGGCGATACAGATTATGATCAGTAACGCGCATAAGGTCAGACGACGTCTACACTGCCTTAAAAAAGTTCGTAAATTGCTCGTCAAACTCACTGTGAGAAGGCACATAAGGAAAGGTCATTCCATGTTTTGATCCACGTAGTTACAGTGATTGGCAGTGGCTTTCCTCCGTGGGTTCTAATGAATACAGTAGGTCGTGCGGTTGGTGATACGGGTGGTGTTGGCAGGTGAGGTGAGGCAGGAGACGTTCGTGTAGCACCGGTGTGTCGGTTGGACACTGTACGACACCTTGGTGATCCCGACCCACAGTCGTCAGTCACCTGCTGCTCATGTGTGTGTAGACAGCTACACGCTCCTGCCGGACCGGCGGTGGTCATAGAAATTGCCCTCCACCTTTTGCATGACGTCACCTCACGTGCAGGTTCTTGCCAAAAATTTGCATTGGCGGAGCATTCTTTTTTTTTTTTTCGCAAGGTAGTCACTCGTGTAGGATTTTATAGAGATGTTTAGTGGGTTCCCGGCCAGCTGTGTGTATCATCCCTCCCAGCTGTGCATCACCGCTGTCTCCCCAGGCTGCTGGTAATGGCACGCCCAACACCTGTCATTTACCACACTCCTGGGTAACGCTGACATACCTACTGTGGCATTTTCACATCCGTAATTCTGGTGTTTTGCGACGAGAAGGAATAATGACATGATGCCAGATGAAGACACGTGTTCTGGTGACTGGCATGACTTTATCGGGTGTCGCCATGTTTCTTGTTCCGAACTGTTTGTGTAGCCCTGCTTGTGGTGTGCAAGTGAAGGCGACAGAGAAAGTAAGATGAGCGAATGATGGTGAGAGAAAAGGGAAGGTGTTGGTTGACCTGGATAGTAGCACAAGGTCGGCGGTGGTCACAGTGCGGGAGGGAGGGAGTGGCGCTTGGGTGAAAGTCACCCGCAGCCCACCGTCTACAGTCATCCAGGTTGGCTGGTGCTTTATGTAACAGGAATGTTTTCATCTTTGTTTACTTCTGAAGTTTTCATGTTAACCAGAAAAGGACTGGACCCTTCATGACGATGTATTTGTGATTTTCTTGATGTTGCTTGGACATATGGACGCAAGACTACTCGTGAGGGCCATTGAAAATCGTTTGGAATGAAATCAAAGGTACAATACGTTCATGTTCCTCAGTCAGTCTCTTTCACATCAGCTGGACTAATATTATTCTATTGCTTGCTGCAGTGCCATACAGCACAGTGAATCATTTTGATTTGGATGATGACGACCTGTCTGCTTGTCGGTTGCGGCTGAGGGAGGAGGCACAGGTGTCTGATGCCCAGGGGATGTCCACGGCCGCTGGAGGTCGCCTCTCGACTGCCCTTTGTCTTGACCGGTTCCTGTTTTCGTTTTTGGCCTGGGATGAAATATTTGCGGTGACGGCCAAAGATGGAGGAGAACACCTGGCCTGGTCCTTTGTCGAGGTCAGACACTTGACGGAGGCCGGCGGGGTAGTGGCACACGCAGAACGACAGGAGAACAACCTCTTGCTGTGTTGGGAGGTGGCTGGACAGGTGATGGCGAGGGCTGGCTGTTGTGAGGCGGCAGGGGAGCAGGGCCGGACAGGCAGGGTTGTTGGCAGGGCCGCAGCCACAGAACGAACGCCCCCGAGGAATGTCAAGGCCGCGAGGGAGCCCGCACCTCCGGCCGGTCCCGCAGGACCAGCCAAGGATACCCTCCCCGGCCTACCTGCCCCACCCTCCCACACTGCTGTTTTCCATCTTCCCCAGACACCCCCCACCCTTTCCCCCCTCCCCTGACCCATCCACCGCCCTGCCTCTACCCTTCTTGGGCGCAAGAGTATGTATTCTATCTCCCCATGTTGAACGGCGGATCATGAGAAGGAGTTATGCATTCGCTTCCACTGTCGGTCCTTTTTTTGTACCGAGACCTTAGGGAGGCAGGTGTTGGTGCTTCTCGTACCGAGAAAGGTAAGCTTACCTCAGTGGCTTCCTTCTTGGCCCCCCACCCCTTGCCTCACCCCCTCTTGTGTCATGATGGGTCATGTTTGCTGGCTCATTACCGGCCAGTTGAGTAGTGTTGTATGTAATGGTGGAGGTGACTACAATCCGGGATGCTAGTGGGCAGTTGGGTGTCGGAGAGGGTAGTGTGGGGGTCATGAATGTGACATGAGGTGTGCTAGAGGGGTGGAGGTGCAGCATGGTGGGTGGGGGGCGGGGGGGGGCGATGAGGCCGAGCAAGGTGAAGGCTGGCCGCCACGCAGCTCTCATACTTCACCAAACACTGCGTTTATGGGTAAGCGAGAGTGCGTGTGGGGTAGGAATGTGTCTCACTTCTGTACTGATAATGAGCGGCTGGAAGTATGATAAGAGCTGTGGGTGTGTACTGACGATAAGGAAGGGCGAAATTTATGTAAGGAAGTAAAGTGCAATTTAGTATTGATAAAGTTAAGGGGAGAGAGAAGTGACATACAAGGGTGAGCAGTAGTGCGGAAAGAGAAGTTTTAATCAAGTGTTGGGTGAAGTTGGGCATATGTTATTAAGGTTAAGGATTAGGTGTGGATAAGATGCTGCAAATCTAATTAGTTGGGGAAAAGGAAAGTTAAGTGTGGACAGGTGAGAGTAGGCAAGGTGTGGGTGAAGGTAGGATAGATGAGGATAGGGATGATGATGATGCCGGTGTTGCAGATAATTGTCACATATTAAAGACCTACTGTGGTGTGGTGTTAAGTGTCTGTTATCATGACTGAAATCTTTAGCTATTGCACTCACCAGTCGGTCACTAGTTACGACGCCACAGGGATATACGAACCTGTTGGAGGAAATATAACTAAAGGTAATAGTCTTGGAAACCCTCAGCCAAACCTGATCCACCTTGGAGATCTCCACGTGCCGCACCGAAGATGGAAAATTGGTAGGAGACAGCATGATAGCAGAGAGCTTCCCCTGGAGTAGTACAGAGGAACATGACCTGAGAGAAGGGAGTCACGTTGGGCCGGACTGTCTGACGTATTATGGACCTTCTGTACAACACGTCCACAATATAACAACTCATTCGAAGTACAGGCAGATGAATTAATCAGCTTTGATGTCTATAACCTTACAAAGTAGATATATAATCTACCTGCGCTACAGTAGGAATCACTTCAGAGTGACAGAATATTAGAGGTATGTGTATGCAGTTCGACCACAGAAACATTTGAGATAGGCCCCTGCTATGTAGCGAGAAAATGCTGAAGGCGTCAAGTGGAACGAGAATAACGTTTTACACAGAAGATAAATCTTCCGAGAAATGATAACAGCTGACTGTAGACTCGCAATGCGAAACAGTGCGAAGGACGAGAGTGAGGTGAAGTAGTTTTGCTTGTATCACTGAAGACATGATACGTAACGCTGATGGGCGGGGCGGGGTAGGTGGGGGTATAGACTAAAGGAACAACTTGAAGCTTTGTTCATTGTGTCAAGAGTCACTCCTAAGGTTCCCGTGTTGTATACCACAACTGGATTGGGAGAATGCATTTGTGTGTATGGCTGTATATTCTGTTCCAGGACCAGAATCGTGGAAGTGTTTGTATAAAGAATTGCAAAACCTTGTTGTCGAGGTCACTGCATCCCATGGCTAGGCCGTCTTGGCCTCTGGCGCACTCGCAGAAGTTCACGATTGACTCGCATCGGCCCAGCACACAAAGGAGGCAAAGACTTTTTTTTTTTTTTTTTTTTTTTCCAGGCAGTCGCACTAACAAGAATCCAAAGCTCTGCTCACATTAGAGGAGCACGGTCGTCAGGACGGGGTGATGAGGCAGCGTACACCTGTTTCATCACTACCGTCAAGTTGAGGAGTTGTGTGTGAGGACAGAACACTCTTGTAATATGCACAGACAAAGAAAGCTTCTGGTAAATGTGGCCGTGATGTCATACCACACAAAACATGAAAAATGAAAATATAGCTAATGCGTTGATATTGGAGATGAAGGTCAGGTTGGGATGAGTGTGGACGAAGATACATTAAGTGAAGTTTCCTTTGGGTAGGAGAAGTGAGTAAGATTTGGGAGGGAAATGTAAAGACTAATGAGTCATGGAATAGAGGGTTAAGAAAGTGAAAGCAGGTAACGAAGACAGAGAGTGAGTGAGCGAGAGCTGGTACGGCAGGTGAAGGTAAAACATCAGAGGGGAGGCTAGGACGGGAGAAGGTACACTTGAGTTGACGCTACTTAAGACAAAGCAAGGTTTGGATAAAGACAAAACACGTGTGTACGTAGGTAAGGGTGAGGCGGGAGGGAGGTGGGAAGGGTAGATGAGCCTGGGGTGTGAGGGAGGGAGAGAGGGAGGTGTGTATGTATGACAAGTGGCAGGTGTATGTTGTGGTGTAACCTGATACTCTCACACTGACACTGTTGACTGGCTATCCTAGCCGGCCACGCCCCTCCTGCCGTCGGATGCCGCGCTTCCACTGGTTTATTTAACTACCAGAGCCAGTGTTGCTGTCTCTGGCCCCTCTCATGTGGTGTACTTGACCTCAAAGGTCTTTTACCTCCATACGTCGGACTGAGTTGTGCCGTTGGTTGGCCAAGCTGTTGGAAGCCGCGTCCCCACGTAGTCGCCACAGCCTGGCTGGTCTGGTGCACTTTGTAAATGCTTATCCAGGGTCTTGAATTTCTCCACTGTACACCGCCATAGTGTTGTTAGTCTTGTCTTGCTGGTATTTATGTTTTTATACGTTAGAACAGACGTTGGCTCGTCATTTCTTGCCGTAGCTCAACTTTAGGTCATTGTCAGGTATTAACGTGCTCACATAGAGAGCAATGCATAAGATGTAATATGAGAACAGGGAACCTGCAGGGGTGGAGTGCAGACGAACACCAGAGCAACAGAGAGGCAACTCCTCAGGCTGTGGTGTGACATGTTCCCTTAGTGCCGGCACGTACACTACCAGCCAGGAGCTTCAGTAAACAGCATATATCTGCACATACAACGTATACATCACAGTCAGCAACATTGTTTAGTATGCTGTACGTAAACTTTATTTGTATTGTATTTGTGTTGTATTTGAACTGATGTAAAGATGAACTTGGATGCTAATTACGTTACGTTTTATATGCTAAAATGATGGCTAGTCTTGTTAAGTTTAACATGGTCATTAAAGTTCCAACTAAGTTTTAACATGGTCAAGATCGTACTGTATAAAAGTCTGCCGTGTTATTATATTTGCATTACAGATCATTTCCCTGTTACAAACGCTAAAACATTGGTTGGAAGAGACAACAACAGCAACACTTCAGCCGTGGACGACAAACATATTAAAGAAAAAAAAAATGCAAAATCTCAGACCTGTACAGGAACAGCCCCCAACCCGACCAGTCATCTTCAGTAACCTGTAACGTCTGCGTAAAGAATGTGTTTAACACCGTGGCCCTGATGGCCTTATTTTATATAACGTTGTGCACAATTTTCAGCCCTTGGCTGCCCATATTCTGTAGAGGGTAAATTTTTATTTTTTGTTTCCTTCTTTCATACTTGATCGCCATTTTCTGCGTTAGCAACGTAGCGCCAAGAACAGACGAAGAAAGGTCACTTCCGCTCTTAACCATTATTATTATTATTATTATTATTATTATTATTATTTTTATTATTATTATTATTATTATTATTATTATTATTATTAT
>JAYMFT010080881.1:0-14289 GCA_038088735.1 Panulirus argus | reverse complement strand
ATGGGATGGCCTTGATTAGGGCCTTAGCTGCCCGTGCCGTCTCAGCTTAAAAAAAATGGGGGGGGGGGTAGAAGTAGGAGACCACATTGGAGGTGGAAGGATGGAGTGACAAAGATTTTGAGCAATTGGGGCCTAAACATGCAGGAGGGTGAAAGGCATGCATGGAATAGAGTAAATTGGAACAATGCAAGATACCGGGGTCAATGTGCTGCCAATGGACTGAACCAGGGCATGCGAAACTTCTGGGGTAAACCACAGAAAGGTCTATGGGGCCAGGATGTGGATAGGGAGCTGCGGTTTCAGTGCATTACAAATGAAAGCTAGAGACTAAGTGTGTGCGGATGTGGCCTTTTCTCATCTGTTTCCTGACGCTAATTCTGTGTCGCAGGGGTGGCAATGCTGTTTCCTGTGGGGCGGGGTGGCAATGGGAATGGATGAAGGCGAGTAAGTATGAATAAGTACATGTTTATATACGTATTTGTTTATGTATATACATGAGTGTTTAGGTCTTTCTTTATCTGTGTCCTGGTGCTACCTCGCTGATGCAGGAAATAGCAATGAAATATAATAGTAATAAAAAAACCTGGGGTATTCAATCAAAAAGAAGTCAATACTGTATAAACTTAAAAAGGACAGGATATTGGAAAAATGTTTGAGAGTACAATAAAGAATGAAAAAAGTAAGAATAAAGGAGAAACTGAATAACAATAATAATGTACAGAGAAAAGAAATGTCTGAGAGAAGAAAACAAATATATAATAATGTGTGAAGATGGATGGTAACTGAAGTGTCTGAGAGGGTTCTATTTGGCTACTCTGCCACAGTGGATACAGAAAGACATTCAATATTCAGAAATTTATTAATCATGACAACAGTCTATTTTAATTATTATTCTATCTTCAAATTACAAAAGTTATATGCTGAGTGCCCCTATATTTAACACATTTAATTTGTGTATAAATGTTTGGGTACGACTATAGGAAATGAAAAAAATCTGATTTACTGTTAACAAACAAAAATTTAAGAAACTAACATACTGTCAGTAGGTAAATTACCCTGTGATTACTTGCCACATGATTTGAAGACAAAATAACCGTGTATACTTATTTTGCCACCAATACACTCAGTAAGATAAAAATATATAAACAGAGCTTCATAGAAACTTGGTGTTCTCCCTACAATCAAATTTTGCAAGAGATATTTTTGGTTTTCCTGACATCTTGTACTGTAATTACAATGAGAGTTGACATAACAGGTAACCATCATACAAAACACAATATCAAATGAATATAATTTGAAAAATGTCATTTGTATCATACTGGTACAGTATCTTGTAATACTGCTTACATGTGTATTTTCATTTAATAAACTTATTCAGGTTGTAGAGCTTTCAAAAATATAGTTTGAAAACTGAACACCTTTCCCACCGAGGTGATATCCCACAAGCATAAGAGAGGTATTCTATTAGTTATCTTGAGGAAAAACAGGGTTTGGACCATCCAGCCCTTATACTTCTGTTGAGGAAGCACTAGCCTTTCTCACCCTTTACTGACCACTCATTGCGGCAATGGAAGCTCAAACGTTTTGGAAACACCAAGGCCAATGAGTGACCACAGCAGGAATGATGTCATTGTCACAAGTGGTCCCAGCCAGGAGCAGCTTACTCAGTTCATTGATCACAGGTATCAACCTAAAAGTGGTCACAGTGGTACAGTGAAAAAGGTTTTTGAAAAACAGGAGATGAAGGCAGAGAGGGTATGAACACTAGGAATAAATGCCCACAGGACAACATCTCTTAGAAAAGGATTTCAACCTTCAAAATTCTATATTTCTCTTGTCAGCAGTCTGCCCCATGAGCATGAGAGCATACAAACATGGATGTAAATTTGGAGAAAACTTCCAAATAATATTAAATCCAAAAGCACAAATAAATTCCTTCATAAAGGATTCAGAGGCATACTAGAATCCTTCTCTACAAAGGAAGGATCCTCCAAAGCCACATTGTTTAAACTAAGGTACTGACTAACGAATGTGGTAGAAGTGTGCTAAAGACTCCAATTCTGATTTCTTTTACTGAAAGGCTTCTTGGGAAGGCTAAGGCAGAGCACATTAAGTGCTCTAGCAAAAAGTACAAGTGATCCAATAAAACAAAGTTTCTCAAGTCATGTAGAGATATTCCATGCCAAAAGAGGTTCAAGGATCTAAGGTGCAAAAAGTACTGGTCACCTCAATAATCCTTACTGATCACTAATGAAGTCCAAAAACTCTAAAACAGATTAACTGAGCATAAGGCATAATGCTTTTTTGATGAAATGTTCCAAGAGCTGATGATAAAAGGGCTATTTCTAAATAAAAGTTTTGTTCTTAGCCAAAAAAAAATTGGGTTTTGGTTATTGTAACTTACTAGGGATCATCATCAGAAGATTCTTGTATCTAGACGCAATTTGTAACTCACTTTCTTCCCAAAGGCCATGGATATTATGAAAAGATCTTACAACAGGACATTAAGGAGTTAATTTGCCAGAAAGCTGAAACTGTATGAGGTTTAGGACTCTAGAAAGCTCCCACTAAGGTTGCTGTAGAGAAACATCCAGCCTCCGCATACAGAAAGATCAAGAAAGTTTATACCAAACTAAGCCTGTTAGATCAGTACAGAAACCAGGAGATAATGGTTTCTGAAGGGCAATTTTATGAGGCAATTGGTCTACTAACTTTATTCTGTTCTTCAAAATAGGCTAAAGAAGACTTAACATAAGACTTCAGTCATGTCTAGGACATCAGCCTCTTCTGGGAAGGACCGAGAGGATTTCCAGGCCACTGGTACTGTCTATGAGTAAAGGGATAAGTGTTACATAAAAGGTCATCATTTAATAATTTTCTTAATATCTGACTACAGATTTGTTTGAAAATCAACCCTGAAAACCAGCTAGTTCAGATGAGCTTTTTCCAGAGCATGACTGGAGGAAAAGATAAATGTGATTTCCAGAATTCTAATCCCAGGACAGAGCATCTGCTGCAATTGACCCCACATATGAAACTAACAAAGAGATCCACCAGGAGTGCTACTCCGAAGAAACCAATGAAAGCCTCCTTCACTATATTGTCGGATTGTGTGAAAGATTGTAAGGTAGTGAGCCCCAGATTAAAGAGGGAATATGAAAAAGGCCTTTGAGAGGTGGGTCAACGTTACTGCTTATGCACCTGCAAACTAGAGGAGTGAAGAAAGGAGGGTGTTTTAGGAGGAGATGAGCGAGTGTGTCAGCAATTCTGATGTGAAAGACTGAGTATCAAGTGATAGATCATTTGAATGTGAGAGTAAGTGATGCAGCAGCAGAGGATATAATTTGGGGGTATGGGAGATCCAGTGTTATGCATGAAAATGGTGAATGGCTTGTGGAGTTGTGTGCTAAAACAGCACAAGTGATTGAGAATACCTGTTTCAAAAAGAGAGTCAAAGATAAGTTCTCATGGGTGAGAGGGCAGATGTCAAGTGGGCATAATTGGATTACATACTAATTGAAAAGCATGCAAAAGATTGACACTTGGATGTGAGTGTACTGATGCGACAGCTGGTGGGATGTCTGATCTCTGTTTGATGGAGGCAAGAGTGAAAGTATGTAGAGGTTTTAGGAAAAGAGGAAATTATAAGGGTGCGATGAGGGTGGTGAACATTAAAAAAACAGGCCTGTATGAAGAGATACTAGGTGAAACAGAGGGTAGAATGGCAAAACATGAGAGTAAAGACAGCTATGGAAGTGGATGAGGAATGGGAGGTATCTAGGGAAGCAGCATTGACATGTGCAAGAAAAGTGTGTTGCATATAAAAAGATAGGAGGGTGGCATGTGAAAAAGGTTACTGAGTGTTGGGATAGGGAAGTTGAGTTCTTAGCGAATGAGAAATGAGAGTTGTAAGGAAGGCGTGTGAATGATTGGGAACCGTACATGAGAAAGCACAGAGAGGTTGAGGAAGGCAAATGAGAATTGGGGGAGTGAATTTGGAAGAGTGTGTGCAAGGAGAAAATCGAGACTAAATATGAATAAAAGCAAGGTTATTAGGTTTAGCAGGGATGAGGGGCTGGTTACTTGGGGGTGTGAGTCTGACTGGAGAAAAAATGGAGGAAATGAAATGTTTTTGATACACTGGAATGGCCATAGAAGTGAATGGAAATATGGTAATGGAAGTGATTTGTAGTGTTAATAAGTAGGTGAAGATTCTGGGAGCACTGAAGAATGTGTGGGAAGGAAGATAGTTGTTTGGTAGGGCAAAAATGGGTATGTCAGAAGGTATAGTATTCCCAACAATGTTACAATGATATAAGGAATGGGCTACAGATGAGGATATGTGGAAGTGTTGGAAATGAAATGTTTGACAGCAATATGTAGGAGGTGGTTTGATTAAGTAATAAAAGGGTTGGTTAGAGAGAGGTGTGGTAATAAGAGTGTGGTTGAGAGAGCTGTAGAGGGTAGGGTATAAGATGGTGATGTGTGGAGGAGGGTGGAAGTGTTGGAAATGAAATGTTTGACAGCAATATGTAGTGTGAAGTGGTTTGATTAAGAAATAAATGGGTTAGAGAGAGGTGTCGTAATAAGAGTGTGGTTGTGGGAGCTGCAGAAGGTGGCATACTGAAATGATTTGGACATATGGAGAGAATGAGTGAAGAGAAGTTAACAAAGAAGCTATATGTGTCAGAAGTGGAGGGAATAAGATGGGGTAGACCAAGCTGAAGATGGAAAGATGGAATGAAAAAAGATTTAGAGTGACTGGTGTTTGAATATGCAGGAGGGTGAAACGTGTAAAGAGTAAATTGGAATGAGGTGGTTATGAGGTGGTTGGTATACAGGGGTCGATGTGCTTTCAATGGACTGAACCAGTGCATGTGAAGCAGCTGGGGTAAACCACGGAAAAGTGTGTGGGGCCCGGTTGTAGATAGCGAGCTGTATTTTCGTAGCATAGTATATGACAGCTAAAGAATGAATGTGAGTAAATGTGGCCTTTCTTTGTTCCTGGTGCTCACTCGCTAATGCAGGAAATGGCAACTTAGTATGATTATTAGTAAACTTAAGAGATTTAGAAAATTTTCTGGAATGTAAGCAGTATGAGAAAAACAAGAGAACAGGTGAGAGCATCAGGAAAGGAGGGGTTGATGTGGAACTGTTAATAGGCAAAGAAGAGGGAAAGGGAAGAAAGAGTGAGTACTTTGAAGGAATGTTGATTATATTCAATGACAGGATGGCAGATGTAAGGGCGTTTTGGACATGGAGGTATGTGAAATGAGTCATGGCATGTGGTTTCGTGAAAAGTGAAGAGGTGATGAAAGCCTTGCATTAGGTGAAGTTCAGCAAAATACCTGAAGTGGGAGAACTGCAGTTGAATTTCTTAAGAAAGGGGGTGACTGTGTTGATGATAAGCTAATCAAGATTTTCAATGCATGTAAGGCTCATGGTGAGGCACCTCAGGATTGGCACAATACCTGTATAATGCCATCGTATAAAGGCAAAGGGGGCAAAAGTAAACATCTGAAGTACAGAGGTATAAGTTTGCTGAGTATACCTGGTAAGTTGTATGGGAGAGTGGTGATGGAGAGGGTGGTGGCATGCACAGAGGATCAGATGTGGGAGGAACAATGTGATTTCAGGAACGGTAGAGGACATGTGAATGAAATGTTTGCTTTTCAGATTGTGTGGGAGAAATACTTACAGAAACAGATGGATTTGTTTTGTATACAGAATTTATGGATCTGGAGAAAGCATATGATAGGATTAATAAAGATGCTTTGAGGAAGACAATATAAATATAAACTGTGGGAGGAAAGCTACTAAAAGAAGTGAGGAGTATTCATCAACAGTAACAACAGAGCAGATTATCTCCCACCCCACCCATATACCTGACCACTATGACCACTTTCCTAATATTCTGGATTTGTTTTTCACCTCTAGTCGATCTCGCTGTAAATACAGAATTTGCCCCTAAATGGTTCATCTGATCATACTCTCATAAATGTATCTATTCTAACAGCACCTCCTCCTCCAGCAGCCCCTTCTAAGCATAAAAACTGGCACCTCAACAAAGCTGACTGGAATAAATTATGTAACTTCTTTTCTGACTTTTCCAGGGTAAATTACTGCCTGTTATGTGGTGATGCTTCCTGTTTCAGCCAAACGCATAACGGAGGTTATTCTTGCATGGAATGGAAGAATTTATCCCCTCTTCCTCCAAGACTACTACTTCTTCATCCAATTAATGGTTCAACCATTCCTGTTCTGAGGCCATCCAGGCAAAGGATCACATATATCAGGCATGGAAAAACTCTCCTACCTCTGGTTCCCATTCAGCTTTTATTAATGCCCGTAATCGTAATCTTGTTATCCCCGTGAGGCAAAGCGTTCCTTTATTCAAAGGAAGTGCGATACCCTCTCCTTGTCATCCACAGATAAGTCTTTCTGGTCTGTAGCTAAGGGCATCTCTAACAACTTTTGTCGCTCTACCATTCCCTCACTTTTCTGTCCTGACAGTACTATAGCTGTCGCTCCCACTGACAAGGCAACCCTCTTTGGTTCCCATTTCTCCTCTAGCTCCATCATGGATGACTCTAACATTCCCTCACCCTCTGATGCTCCTCTTACTAATCCTATGACTCTTCCTGTAATCTCTTTTCGGACTGTCCAGAAAGCGTTTCTTTCTTTGGATACAAGCAAAACCTATGGTCCCGATGGCATCCATCCCAGCGTACTGAAAGAGTGTGCCTCTGAACTTGCACCTGCGCTTGTTCATCTATTCCGTTTCTGTTTAAAATCCAAAACTCTTCCTTCTCCTTGGAAGCATGCTTTGATACATCCCATCCCTAAGGGTGACTGTTCTGATCCATCTAACTATCATCCTGTTGCTTTGACATCTACCATTTCCAAAGTCTTTGAATCCCGCCTTGACTCCCATATCCTTAAACACCTTGAAAATCACAGTCTTCTCTCTGATCACCATTATGGCTTCTGTAAGGCAAGATCCACTGGTGATATTCTTTCCTATTTTACCAATGTCTAGTCATTATCCCTGAAAGACTTTGGGGAGTCATATGTAGTTGCTCTTGACATATCTAAGGCTTTTGACAGGGTGTGGCATTGGGATCTCATCTCTAAGCTCCCCTCCCTCACTTTGTTTCTTGATGTCTAGCTTCCTCTCCAACTGATCTATATCTGTGGTAGTTGATGGATCATCCTCTCCCCTTTTCTCCATCAACAGCAGTGTCCCTCAAGGGTCTGTCCTGTCCCCTACACTTTTTCTCCTTATTTTCAATGAGTTTCTCTGTTCCACAAATAATCCAATACGCTCATACGCTGAAGATTCAACACTGCATTCATCCACATCCTTCAATTCTGCTCCCTCTTCTCTCACTTGATCTGCATCTCGCCTTGACACAGCTTCCACAATAAACTCAGACTTGGACAGGATATCTCAGTGGGGGTACACAAAATCTAGTTAAGTTTAATGTAGCACGAGCACTAAATATTATCTGGAGAAAAAGTCTATACTCTGGTATCATTTCTCAGAATCTGAAACTGACACAATTTGCCATATTGATAGCATTAACATTGCACATCATTAAAATTTTCACGAGTTCTAAGGGACAAACTGACTGAATTTATGGAAGTGAACAATCTACATAACCCATCACATCATGGAATCAGTAGAGGAAGATCTTGCCTCTCTCAGTTGCCTGACCACTAAGATAAAATTGTTGAAGCTCTGGAAAACAAAGAAAATGTTAACAGGATTTACACAAACTTTGCAAAAACATTTGACAAATGTGACCAAGGAGTCACAGCTCATAAAATGTGAAGGATGGGAGCAACCAGAAAAGGTGGAAGATGGATAAGCAACTTATCACCCAACAGACCACAATACGTAGTTGTAAATCATGCCATCTCCAGTTTCATCTCATCCTTTGGATATAATACAAGAATAAGTATGAAAATCACACCAGGATGATGAAAGGCTACAAAGGGACCAGAACATAGTCTTCAACTGAGCCACCAATGACATGCTTTTCAATGGGGCAAAGTTTCAACTCCTCAAGTATCGAGTAAATGAAGATATCAGAAATAATACAGAATACTGGATGGACACAAACGCTACCATAAACCAGCTGAACAGTGTGAAAGACCTCGGAGCAATAATATCTACTGACCTCACCTTCACCAAACACAAGAAAACAATGGATGCCTCCTGCAAAAGGATAGTGGAATGGATTCAGCAGACTTTCAAGACAAGAGAAGAAAAATCAAAGATGAAATTATTCAAGACACTAATGCTTTCATGAATTGAATATTGTTATGCTCTAACATCATCTTATAAGGGAGGCAAAGCAGCAGAGGTAGGGTGTTCAGAAATCTTTTACAGCCCATATTAATGAGGTAAAGGAACTACATTACTTTAAATGGCTGAAATCTCAAGCTTTACTCTATGGAGCACAGATGGGAGGTATAATATCATTTTTACTCAGAAAATCCAAAAAAATAATATGGTTCACAACTTACACTCTGAAATAACACCCTATTGGTATTATGGGCATGTTAGACTTTGTAAAATACAACTTCTGAGAACCAAAGAAGCGATATGCACAAAAACAGAGGATTTAAACATCCAGGACCCAAGACTCTTTAACACTTTACCTGTAATCAGCAGGAACTCTGTGGGATGCACAGTAGAGAAGTTTACAAGTGCCCTACATAAGTACTTACAGAATGTGCCAAGTCAACCAAGGTGTGGGGATTATGTGGACCTGCTGGCTGTGACTTCCAACAGCTTGGTCAACCAAAGACCCAACCCTACAGCCTGGGCCCAGCTTGGGCTGTGGGGATAGAAGACCCCTAAAGACTTTACCAGATATTCAACTGGTAATTTTTTGTGTTTAAGTGTATAATGATGATTGAAGCTGAATAACTTACAATCATTAGATAAGCTGTCAGTCATGGTTACATCATCTCTCAATTGTATGAATAATAAAGGTGGGATAAGATGTACATGGGTCATGACTGAAAATGGCAGAGATAATAAAAATTTGAAATGTACAGCATATGCTACACTGCCATGATCATACTTTGTATGCATCCTCAGAAGCAATGGAGATATGTGAAACAAGGGTATCTATATGTAAGGCAACAGAAACTGGAAGAGGGAATGAAGTGACAGTCTGCAGGGGCGGTAGTGTCACTCATTAAGGGCTGAAGTGTTGGTCAGCAGGGGCCAAAGTGTCAGTCAGTAAGGCAATAGTGTCAGTTGGTAGGGGCTGTACTGTCAGTTGTTAAGGCTTGAAGTGTCAGTCGGTTTGGGCCATAGTGTCAGTCACTAAAGGCTATAGTGTCAGTCAGTAGGAACCATTGTGTTAGTCCGTAGAGGCCATAGTATCAGTCAATTGGGGCCGTGTCGTCAGTCAGCTGGGGTCATAGTGTCAGTCATTAAAGGCTGAAATGTAAGTCAGTAGAGGCCATAGTGTCAGTCGGTTAGGGCAGGGGCATCAGTAAACAGGAGCCATAGCGTTAGTTGATGAAGGCAGGACATAGCTCAGTAGGGGCCGTAATGTCAGTCAGCAGAGGCCGTACTGTCAGTCAGTAGGCACTGCAGTGTCCGTCGGCAGGGGCATCTAGCAGTGTTTTCTCCTTGCTTTTCATCATGACATCTTTCTCCATTCATTTACAGAGTAACATTCAACAAAAGATGTAAATTATGCTCTTCTTGGATATAGGACTACCAGTCATCTCTACTTCTCTGAATTTCCAAGCTATTTCTATGATGACTGTAAACTGGAACTTACGTGTCCCAATTAAGTTTCTGGCAGGGATAATGTACAGCTTTAACAATCAATGTTATACATATTTACAGAAAATAGAATGTGTAATAAGTACAAAAC
This sequence comes from Panulirus argus, assembly GCA_038088735.1. Lineage (NCBI taxonomy): Eukaryota > Metazoa > Arthropoda > Malacostraca > Decapoda > Palinuridae > Panulirus > Panulirus argus. The sequence goes on along the minus strand of JAYMFT010080881.1, from coordinate 4,384 downwards.
TACCAAGAAACCTGGAGTAACATAAATAAGACTATACTCTGTTTCATTAACTGACAGCTTATTCACTGGTGACTTTTCTTTCACAGTGCAACCCCAAGCAGATGGATTCTGGTAACACTCAGCTCTCCCCTATTACCAGTTTATATATATTTTACTCTTGTTAATCCATTGTCAAAAAATTTTTAACTTGATAAATGATATATACACCTGTATTTTCAGCTTCCATTCTTAAAAATGTTACACACTTTTTTGCGGATTGCTCAGTGAATCCATCTAATCACTGCTTTGTTCCACAGTGCCAGTATTGTATATTAACAACAGGCTATGGCTCACCACAAAATCAGACCAGTGACGGCAGATGTTTTGAACATTGCTGCAGCTGAGACTTTTACACTTTAGATTGCTGAAATTACCAGTAACAGAATATGGGGTAAGGCTTTGCTTCAAATGCAAGAAATGAATGGTACAGCAGAGGTAAAAATAGCATGATCTTATGCTAACTCTCACAACATATAGAGAGCATCCATATGTATTTTGATGGAAGCCTCATTGTTTCTTTGGGCAGAATATGTTGTTTCCTTTTGAGGGCTTGATGCATGGCATACACAGAGTCTTGAGTTCTCAATTCTTGACTTGGTAGTCACTCCCCAAGACTGTCAAATACATTGTGTTCTTGATGTAAGTCAACTAGAAGTCTGGGATGCACAGGTTGAAATAGGAAAAAGGATGTTAAAAATGGAAACAGGTTTTGGTCGTTGTAAGGGTTGTGAATAGTCATGTTTGCTATAGGGCAAAGTGAATATATAGTACTTTTCTATTAAAAATGTATTTTTTGAGTGTATTTATTTAATACTGCATGGTGGATGTTGAATATTCACAAGCAAGGTATTAATCGTAGGATACTTTCACATTACCATTTGATTTACTAAAGTTATAATTAGGTAATTGGACTATCCTAATCCCCATTAATGAATGTCATAAAATAAGCAAATGCTGATATGGTTATCTTATTGAATGTCACATAATAAGCAAATGCTGATATGGTTACCTTATTAGAAAACACGTTTACATTTTTTAGAACACAGGTCATAACAAAATTTTGAAGGCTTTAACGTATCACATTCTTCTACCTTATAAGTCTTGGAAGTTCATATATAACTTGTAAGACGTTCTTTTCCAGTGTTATACATATAATGGTAATGTCACTAGGACCCTTCACAAGCATACTTTTTTTTTTTTTTTTTTATGCATCTTTAAACCATTAGGACACGGGTTTATTATCTGCATCTTGGATAGACATCTGTCCACATATCAAAAAAGGTGGATTATGTAGGATCTTCATAAAATACTTCATTCTCTGTAGTGTCAAAGACCCAGATCAGATCATTTGTTAAGCAATCATGTTGGGGTACCTGTTCTACAAAAGAAGTTATCTTTATAAACAGCAAGAGTTACAACTTATCAATAGGTAGGAAAAATAAGAGGACAGGTAAGAATATTTTCAAATCATCATTTGAAGTATACAGTTCAATAATAATAATAATAAAAATAATAATTAAAAGGCAAGCACATTTCACCGCCAGTGCAATAAATCGAAAACAATATTTGTCTGGCTGATTATCCTACACTAATACTTACTGTTGTGTGTTCTTGAACCATACAATGTTCACAAACATCGACCCTGTGTTCAAAACAGAACTGATTAGTTACTATCTTCTTGGTACATTTACAGAGTCCCATCTTGTGTTGACGTTCTGCTGCTGCTGCTGCTGCCACCGTGTCCAGCGTCGCTTACATAACAAACATCGTACTATCGCCACCAATATCTGTACTACATAATTTTTCCTTCTTCCAGCCTGTCTTTAAGGACTTATAGAACTTATATATTCCCGCATAAAATAAAATAATAACCTTTCTTTAGACAAACAGCATGACAAACAACTTAAAAAAATATGAAAAAAGTTTCAAACATTAAAACCATTGCACCTGATTTTTTTGTTATCAATTATATCTGTCGTTTCTTGAAAAATATCTTCGACTTGACAGTAATCAAACAACAACAGAAAATGATTCCGTAAAATTTACTCCCTGCCCCAGTAGTCTTTTCTAGTCTTATAATACTATTCCGGTATATATATAGGAGCTCTTATCCAAAGCTGCAACTGTAGGTCCAACACATGATATGTGACTCTCTCATCTTCCATACCTGTGTTCATTATGAACCATCCTAATCTGGCATCTCATATATTCTGGGTCGTTACCATTTATGATGTTATACATGTGTCCATATTCCCACTGGTCCTTCTCTGAATCCCAATGAGGTTGACTTGCTTGCTGTATTAGATAATTGATAGATTGATAAAACTTACTTGCTTCATCCAATATATGATAGACAGATAAATACCAAACGTACTATATTACTCACTACATATTTGCACAACAAAAACAGAACCTTTGAAATTACTGATAAAGGGAAACAGCCAATAGTTTCATTATTTCCTTTGGAAAGATGATCATACCTTTGACTGACCTATCATTATAATACGAAATGAATTTGGTAGATTGTGGTAAACTGGTTAAAAAAAGTATACAAACTATGCGAAAATCTAAAACTATTCGGACTGTATAAATACTTGCACCTGATATTACATCAGCTCAGTTCATGTTTGTAGTAAATCTGGGTTTTGTAAAGGTTGAATTAAAGTTATATCATCAGAAATAATAAGTAGATAATGCATCATGTTTTTTTTTATCATGACCAGTCAACTGACCATTACTTTAATCAAAATATTTACCACCCATTGGTGACGGGCTGGCCAACACGGGACAAGAAACGGGCTGACAGATAACACTTATATTTAGCCTGTGTCACAGGAACTGTGATTATCTTTGACACGAAAACTAATAACCTGCAGCAAGACTTTACATGTGTTGCAGCAGAGAGCTATAGTCCGGAGCTGGCTCTTGTGGAGCCTTCGGAGTAGATATCATGAGCGCAAGTGTGGCTCATGCAGGTGCATAGCACCTATTTGTACAGTCAGTAAGGGGAGGCAGTTCTACACTCATAATAAGTCATCTTTACAGCAATCTTTACTGCATATAATTTCTTAATCTTATGTTTGCTCTCCATGTTAACAGTCATCACAATGTATTCCACTCATCCAATCTTAACTGAAAACTGCCTAAAAGTACTTCTGTACGTATTTACTAATACGTTTCTTGTTTCATGTTATAGGCTTTGGTTGTTGTTCTATAATTGCATCTTTCCAACAAATGTTCATTGTTAACGTTATCAAACAGGTTTAAAAACTTAAAGGTTGTGATTAAGTTACCCCCAACTTTTCTCTCTTCCACGGCGGAAACATAAAGATACTTTATTCGTCAATTTGTGATACAATAAATCTTGTATACAAAATGAAATTCTTTGTGGCTTTGGAGCTCCCTAGTTATATTTTGTACATTGAGAAATATATATGAAATTAATAAAGCTTAAAAATATAATGTTATGCATGAGGATATGCCGTGATCAGGAAGGTAGACATTACCACTGTATTACGTTGATAGTCTTCTGCATTGTGTGAAAGGTATGCGTTGAATGTATGGGTATGTGTGTCCTGGGCGGCACGCAGGGCGCATGGCGCGTCTCACCTGTGGGAGCCCGCAGCCTGGGACAGGGAGACCGAGAGACGACAGAAAGGCACACTTATACAACGTGTGGCGTATTAGCAAGCCCTGTCGTATCCACCTGTACTGTTCAGTACTATGCCCTCTGTAAGTGCATCTAGAAATCCAAGTGCACCACGATAAGCCCCCAGAAACGGGATAAGTACCTCTATAAGCCCTGTGCGATTCAGGTGTATGTCGGTGTATGTTGTGTTTAGTGTCGGTGAGCGGACATTGCCCTCTCTTGTTAAAGTGTCATATTTTTGTGTTTATTCGTTAATATACGTAAGTTCACGTGACTACTGTGTTTCCCTGCCCTCCTTCCTTCCCCATTAAGTGAGTTCATCGCTGCTGAGTGCCACCGGACCCACAAGTCAGTGTATGAAGTGAAGAAGAAAAACTTGTTACCGTCCCTTTGAGCTCTGTGCTGAGGGAATCCTGACGAGCCTTGACCCTCGGTGGAGTGAGGCGTGCCCGATACACCTCCGCCTGTTGGTATTGGCCGAACTTCCGCCTCAGAGCCTCCACCACGCTGTGATACTCGGTGCGTTGTCTAGACGTCAGGTGTCACAGTACCTCCAGCGCGGCGCCCCTCAGGCTGGCCACCAGCTGCAAGGCGCACTCAGACTCGTCCCAGCCAACAGCTCGAATTGTGCAAAGTAAGCCTCCCATTGCACTTTCCCGTCGAACTCAGACGGCTTCCTTCGCCTTGAAGCTCCAC
>JAYMFT010080859.1:0-14290 GCA_038088735.1 Panulirus argus | reverse complement strand
CTTACATCTGCCACTCTATCATCAAACACATTCAACAATCCTTCAAAATACTCACTCCATCTCCTCCTCACTCCATTTATAGTCCCTTTGACCTTTTTTTGATTTATGCTGGCATATGTTTGGAATAACTTAATAACCTTTTGCATGGCAGTGCAGTGGTGTGGCATTGCTAGCTCCATGTGAGAAGTGCACATACTCCAAGAGTGGATGCAGGCTGTAGTAGTGGAGAGCAACAGTATTTTGTGCTGCTGTGTATTGTGTATTGCACTGCAGTATAATGTATTTTGCATGTGATTTGCCCCTTGCATGATGCCAACAAAAGCATCCTTTAAGTTTTCTTAGTACCAGTGGTACTAAAATGTATTAGGCCATCACTTTTGAGATTGAAATGGATGGACTCAAACATTATAGGAGAATTGAAGAAATATCTGATATTAAGCATGCCCTTGGACTTTGATAATCTACTTTACAGACTATTCATGACAGTGCAGAGAAGATCAAGTAAAGTATCAAGAGTGGAACATTGATCAGTGCATTAGAGACCTTGTATTCCCAAAGTTCAATTATGAAGAAAATGGTACAGATGTATATTATAGTATTTTATATTTTGTGGGACGTATATATTAGCCTTTCATTGGTATGATATTTGGTACTGTCTTATTAATAACAAAATCCCCCAGTCCTCATTACTTACATTGTTTGATTTATGAGTTTTTGATTTATGTGACCATTTTCATGAAAGTAACTGGCATACATTGAGAGGTTCTTGTGAATGAGCAGAAGCAAGGAAATTTTGTCTACAGTGTCAACATATACACACACTTTGTAATACCTCCCTCTCTCACACTTGGAGAGCACTCATATACACCCCTCCCATACCCCTACCCAGAATTTAGCCATGGAATTGTGGCTGAAAATCTCATTTCATAAATATACTGTTGGAGAAGTTACTTAGGTACCATATAAATATATATATAGATGGAGTAGTTGAAGTGTCAACTAACACAGGACACCTCTATTACCAGACGGATGTTTTGCACTACCGCTAGCGGTGATGAAAGGAACATCAATAAGTTTGTTAAGTTGCCTCTTCCTTTCTCCAGAAAATTGCTAAGTGTTTTCATGAGTTCCTCAGCCTCTGCTTGTGAACAGTGAGTTAGTTCTAATCGTGATTAGTGAGGAGAATCTGCGGCAGAGCAGAAGGGTCTTCTTATTATTTAAAATGTTGTTAGACACAATGATCATGAGAAACATCTGGCTGGTATGTTTGTTCAGATCATAGCTCCTAATATGCATGTGTTTGATCACTTCAGGTTCACCTTTATCTTTTTGATGCCGTGAATCTTTTTGAAGTTTGTATTATTTAAGCTAGTGAAGGTTTACCAAATGGATGGTGTTCACCTTGGTTGATTCAAATATTTTCTTTTTGTATACTTATGTACCCTAGTCAGGGGTCATGGCAAGATTGTTTTGATTAACTTGGTGATTATGTCAGCTATTGCTTTCTAATTTAATGGTTTGTTGGATGTGCTCTCCATCTCATCTTGAAATTTTTGTATTATTCTTATGAGAAGTTAATTTTCAGCAGATCCAAACAACAATTTTCTTTTTCACTTTTACTTTGTTCATAAACTGCACAGAATACAAGATCTAGGATTCATTTAGAAATAACAGAGCAGTCATCTCATGCCCAGATGTAGTCCTGTATGGCAGAATAATCTCAACCAGATTGCAATGGGCTGTGTCAGCATGTTTGAGCTTTATCCTGTTACCAGGCACTGCTGCTAACCATGAATTCCCACATACAAATAGTATGTCTGTAAATTAAGTTGGTGTAAGTAAGATAAACTCAGTAAGGAAATATCAAGATAGACTTCTCTTATTCTACTGCTGCTCTAGATATGGGATTTTGTAATATTTTGAGTTATAATACTGAAAAAGAACAATCAGAACTGAATTCTTATAATACTATAATGTTTTTGAGCAGCTGTAGAGGAAATTTTCAATACCTCTGTAAGGTAATGTTCAACATTAGTTGAACATACTGCATTTAAAGAAAGCTTGTAGCTAAAGTCAATGGAAATGGCATAAGCACATTTGATATCTGATTGTAGAGATAGGCACTTCAAAAAAGTGGAAATATGTCATTTACATGGCCAGAAATGTTATACATACAAAGTTATTACACATGAGTTGTTGCTATGCTTTTTGAGTAGCTTACCAGGCTTAGCAGTTTCATATGGAGTCCCATCACTGCATTCATCTTACTGGTTCAGGTCCTGTCTTCTTGGCTGTCCTTAAAATGTTGGCTAATTACTGTTTTTTTTTCTTCAACCTTTTTACTGCCTCAGCTAAAGCCTTCATTTGGATCATTCCTGTGTTGCAATAATGCTAAACGTATGATTCCTGGAACAGGATTTCTCTTCCTTGGCCCAAAGTCTTGTCCTGTATAGCCCTGGACTTATGTAATTATTAAATGACTGATGTCACCAAAATCAATATTGCTTGCTCTTTAGTGATGACAGTAATCATATTACTTGTAACTGATAATATGATATCCTTGGGTTTGTGCTCTCATTTAGGAATGACAACAAGTGAAGTTAATGTTAGCGGTATTTCACATGATACCAGAGGAATGGTTTAGGATCAGATCCACTGGATATGTTTTGTATGTTATGATAGATACATGGAGACTGTCTCATATAGCAAACCAGCTAGTGTGCAGAGTTATAAAGAGGAAGCATCTGTATTTTTGTGGAAGTTACTTAAGAAAATTATATATGGGTTGAGGGTGTGTGTGAATGACTTCAGAGTTTGTATGTACTTGATCTGCCCCATAAGACTGGGAAATGAGGTAAAAAGTGAATAGATTGAACAAACCTAACAATATTTTTGTTATTACACATGAAATGATATAATTTATAATATTCACTGTAACAGAGAGCACTACCCTTAGATGTGCTTTGCCTTTTTCTGTAATTATTTACAAACACTTTTAATTTTTTTTGTAGCTGAACAGCTTGAGTTTACATAATGTAAGTGCAAACTCAGTGAAAGGGTATTTACAGTACAGTAATCCCTCGATTTAACGGACTAATGGGATAGGGGGTGTTTGTTAATGCCGAAAGTCCGTCAAATCAAGTGTAAAAATTTTTTGATATAATGTACAATATACAATATACAGTATACAGTAATACAATATAAAGTTTACATCACTTGATGCCATTTTGGATTGTAAGGATTGCAAAATTATTTAACAAATAAAGTCACAATTCTCTGTATACAACCTGGAGGCAGACTGAGACCAAAACAAAGTGAGTATACCCCACGCTACGAAAAATAAGTGCAATATGAAATGCGCATGGTGTAGCGTTTGAGATTCTTGATTTTTTTTCTTTCAATGATTAATGTATTATTATTTGCCCGGTCCGTTAAATCTGAAATCTGTTATTTTGGAGTCCGTTAAATTTAGGGATTCCTGTATATTCAACCAAAACACTGACAGTGAAAAGATAATCTTAAATGTAGAAATATCGTATCTAGATTTAGCAAATGAAACCAGATCATTTATGCCCCTCCCTGTGCTTGCCTCACCAATAGCTCCTAGTTTTCCATTTTATACACCTTTTCTCTCAGTTCTTGTCTTTCTTTAAACCATCTCATCAACAGTGTCAGCATCCATTTTTCTCTTCATATTTTTTTGTATTGAGGGAATTGAGTGGCTAGTTTTCCCTCTAATCAAGGTACATTATATATGAAATGCTAATGCAATCCAGGTTTGTTTGCAAATTTTGCAAAGATGGCATCCATTCCTTAGTTCTTGCCTTTGTAGCTCAATTATTATTTAGATTAATTTATCTTGTCCCATGTGTAATAGGTTTCCTTCAGAGGACCTTATCTTTTAGAACAGTACCCTGGAACAACTGCAAACATGTGTCCAAATGCTTTTGTATAGATGTATCTGATAATACAGCTTATTGCCTTTATATCTTAAACATACAGTACAAGAGTCCTTTAGAAAATAAGTCTATGTAATAAAATATGGCTAAGTTTTGTTGTGTTACTTTCTGACACTCCTTGTACTGTTACACTAGAATAAATACGTGTTGCTCAGTTTTTATATCTTGTTACTTCCAGACAGTCTCTGTACACTGTTATATGAGATTAATTTATATGTATAGCCAAGTTTTACATCATGTGTTACCTCCTGATAGTCTCTGTACACTGATATACAAGAGTAATATATACATATAGCTAAGTTTTACATCATATGTTACTTCCTGACACTCTCTGTACATTTACACAAGAGTAATTCATATGTATAGCTAAGTTTAGCTAAGTTTTACATCATATGTTACTTCCTGACACTCTCTGTACATATACACAAGAGTAATTCATATGTATAGCTAAGTTTTACATCAAGTATTAATTCCTGATAGTATCTGTACATGGTTACATTAGAGTAAGTCATACATATAGATATATTTTATATCATGTGTTACTTCCCGACAGTATCTGGACTGTTACACTAGAATTGAGTAAGTCATACATATACATTTAATTTTAGCTATTTAATCACTTTAAGGTTAATTGGAAAATATACAAGGTATTATACCAAAGATTTACAAGATGGTTCCCCCTTGAACTGTGCCCTTACTTATTAGTTTATAATGTGGAGCATTTTCCTGCTTGACTGTTCCTTCCCCAGAATGTTTTCATACAGAATGGTACTTATCATGTTATGTTCTTGTAGCTGTTTATTATTTTTTCTAAATGTATTAAATTTGTTAGTGTAGTATACACAGTTACAAATATGGCAACCTGGAAACCAGAATGTTCCAGAACTGATTGTTCAGGTGAACACTCCAATATGTTGGAGAAATTCTTTATATCTGGACTCTCAAGTTTTTATGTGTTTAGCATATGATCATTGTGTAATATTACCCTCATAAGGTTTTTGTATGCTTTTCGTATACAGTATGTGGTATTAAATATGATTATCTTGGATACTACCAGCATTTCCTAACATCTGGACTTTTTGATTTTCTGGTTTTCATAGCCATTAAGCACATGATCATTTGATAACATTTTAGCCACTTGGGGGTTTTATATGCATTATGCACATGAACTGCTGCATTGTCTGTAAGTGATGTTATTGTGTATCACTGGCTTATTCTGTACATAACAGGTCGAATGACCCATAAACTGGAAAATTCTGAAATCCAGAACAGATTAAGCCCCAAGCATTTTGGATTTGGGATTGTGAGCCTGTATTTTTGTTTCTGTTAAAGGCATTATCAAGTGTCCTTTATGGCACTGTCATTATTTTAGTTTTATCATTATTTTGCCTTTTTTTTTCTCCTAAGTCTTTTTCTCAAGAACTGGTGTTGTAACTGCCTGATTGGTGGTCTATGCCATGAAAGTATGTGTTAGAAAATTGCCATAGGCATTGTGACAAGATTACCTGCATGATAGTCATGCTGCTCAGTGTCTGTGCTTCACAGAGGATCTTCTGTGTAACTCAAATGTTTATGAGATTTACCACTCCTGGGGATCAAGTAGGTTTTTTATTCAATCTTAATAAGTTCATGGGAAAGCTGGAATACACTTATGTTTGGCAACAAGCTGAAGTATATACTTAATACACACTTCAGATTGATGGATGTGGCTAGATTTTTGTACCAATTGTCAAAATGTTCCTTTCCCAAAAGTAACTACTTCATTATTGGAATCAAACCTGTATGGGTTAACCCTCAAATGGTCTGAAAATTCCATGAGAGTCTGCAAAAAAGGTAAACTAATTGAATGAATAAAAGATAAATTAATTGAAAATAAATGAAATTATAGATGAAAATAAAGAAGATAAAAGAACTGTATCATGTATGAAATGATAGATTACCTTTTGAAAGTATCAGAAAATACACAGAAACTTAAATATCTTTTTGTTGCCTTGGTTCGTTTGTGAGCAAGGACCCAGAGCAGGTGTGAATGATATGTTTGACAGCTCCTGATAAGAGAGGAAAACATGAAAATAATGTTTTATTTTCTTTTGAACTTGTCCTCTTACTCTTATATAATATGCAGGCAAAACATTAGTGGTAAATACCAAGAATACATTTAAAGTACAGTAAGTCCTCCTCTAACTTCATTTTGTTCAATATCATTTTGACATAACACTGTTTTTTCTTTGAGGTACCAGTCATGCATAAAAGTCCACATTACAGCTGGGGTTTATATGAAATATAAGGAGATTAATGAATGGGAGAAAGGAGATAAGTGTTTATGAATTTTAAAGGAAGTGAGAAACCTGTCTTTTGAAATGTGTCAAGTCATAGTTATTAGGAAAGACAAGAGGGTAGAGAGCTCCAAAACTCTGAGGTGTAGGGAAAGAAACAGTCATCAAAATGACCAGCCCCTGAGTTGCCAACTGCCTCACAATAATCATGTGCTGCTGCAACTTTCTGAGTATTACATGGTCTAGCTAATGGTGGGGGCACACAAGCAGCCAGTTCTCAGTAGCAAAAGCCAAAGTAATACTTACAGAGGAGAAAATGTGAACAGATATTGTGGCATTTTGACATGTAAACAGGACTCCTTGTTTCACAGAAGTAGGTTTGGCTGTTTGTGTTATGTGAGGCTTCTAAGACAGTGTGGATGGTGTAGTAATACCAGTCATGTTCATTGAGTCAAGAGGTGGAATTACAGATCCGTCATAGGAGAAAGGAAAGTTGTGAGGAATGTTCGATAGATGGGAGGAAACTGGGTCTTAGAGGCATTAAACTTTGCTAGATGTTATCTACTCCACTGAGATGAAAAATGTATAATCTGTCTATAACTTATGAATATACAACAAAAAATGAGATATGAAAGCACTCAGCATGTGGCAGATTATGCTACTTTTTGTGCCATTTATGTTTTTGTTTTGCTGTCAGTAGTGACCAATATTCTTGCTACATCACTAATCAAAGTTTATTTCATCACTTATAGAGTGAATGCAAAGAATGTAGTATGTACTACAAGTGTTTTTAGTCATAAAAAGAGGAAAAAATGATACATTGCTGACCATTCAGACAAAAGCTGTAAGTGTGTTTGAAGAGTTAAAACAGAGAGTGGATGTTAGTGCTAAAAATGAAAATTTTGTGTGCAAGTCATGGGTCTTTTGAGTGGTTTAAGAAGTGCTGAACTTACACAACATACAGGTTACAGGTGTGTCTGCAAGTGTGAATGTAGAAGTCAATGCTGCTTACCCAGCTTTACAAGGAAAAGAATAATTGAAAAGGGGGATATAAACCACAGCAGATATTTGATGCAGATGAGATAGTCTTATTTTAGAAGCAAATGCCAAAATAAACTAACAAACATTTCAAGAGAAGAAAAAAAGAGTGCCAAGGTTCAAGCCTGGCAAAGCTTGCATGGCACTCCTTCTGGGTGGTAATGCTGCAGGTTTGAAACTCAAACTCTTACTTATGTATCTTTGTGAGTCTCCAAGATCTGTGAAGGTTTTTTCTAAATATCATCTCTGCATTATCTTGCTCTCAAATAAGAAGGGTAGGGTCACCAAAATAATGTTTCAAGAGAAGTGTATTTAGTATTTATGCCTAGCTGTCAAGGAAGCTCTACTGATTCTTTACTTGCTCCAGGTCACCCACATAATCTGGATGTCTTGACAGATAATGTTCAAGTAATTTTTCTGTTCCCAAGCACAACTAGCTTGATTCATCCTATGGATCTGGGGTTAATGCAATGTTTTAAGCATATTATTTGCAGTGATCTTTCCAGCAGTTATTTCAGTTAACAGTTGGTGAAAAAAATCTAACTGTAAAGGAAATTTGGCATTCATACCATATGATGAAAGCTTTTGACAATCTGTCTGAAGTCTGGCGAGAAGTGAAATTAACCACAACGAATCGTGTCATATGTAAAATCTGTCCAGATATTGATTTGTTGACTTCCTTATATTTTAGCAGCCAATAAACCATGCTCATTAAGATATTGTTAGGCTGACTCATCAAGTTGTTTTTAAAGAAGCAGTGGTAGATGAAGTAGTAAAGTTACTTGAATCACATAGTGAAGAATTATCAAATGAAGACATCACTGAAATGGAAAAACTTAATGATTGAAGAAGCTATGGTCCAGAGCTGCTTCAATCATAAAGTGTAAAAGTTTTATAGATAGAAATTTATTTGAATCTGCTCTTATACAGCTGACTGATGGTAAGAATATGAATGTAAGTAGAGGATTATTTGGTTTAGACAATATCATCTTACATTTATTTCACAGTGACTTGCATAAGAGGGTTGATGACCTGACACACCCATAGTAGGTTCAGGTTTTGTTATCTGAGAGTCCTCTGACTCCACATAGGTTACCCTTACTGCCTGCTTCAGTACTGTGTAAGATGTGATCCTGTTAACATTTACTGGTGTCTCTGTATATCTTCCTCCATCTGTGATTTGCTACTATTTGCATCTGAAGATGTGCTGAAATACATGAAAATGCTTAAGCAAATTTTCCTGCTGTAATTTTCCCTGTGGTCTACAAGTTGGGAAATTATTAATTACCTTTTAGGGCTTGTTTGTAGGTATGGGTGTATTATGTTGGAACGTTCTTAACTTGGGGACTCTTAATTGATAGTTATTAGATTTGTATGAGTTTGAATATAGTTAGAATGATTAGATATTTAGAAGTCAGATGACTGGGCTTCTTTAGTGAATTTGTACTTTAATGATTATCTTATACACTTGTATATGTGACTGGCATATATATATGTGAAATTTATTTTATCTTTCTATTAATGTGTTTGTAGTTGTTATTGGGCCCTGCCTGCTTGTGGTTATACTGCTGGCAAGAAGTCACCTTCATCAAAGCTATATCACTGTCAGTGGATGGAAAGGAGTACAGTCTTTTCAAGGACCTTCTTGCTTCATAGAGTTTTTCATTTCCCTGCCCCATGGTAGAGTGCAACTTCAAAACTGCAGAAGCACCATAGGTTATATGATAATGATATGTTTGTTCCTGATTTGAAGATCATTATGGTAGAAAGGAAATCATCTAAGTGTAGTTTTATATTTGCCCCTATTTTTCCCTTATATCAACAGAATAAGTTTGTTGAGGCTTTGTAAAGCACACTGTGTTCATAGTACATTGTGAAAGCATACATCTAATTGTGTCTTTTTAACTTTTTTTTTTTTACTTCCTTGTAGTGACTGGATGAAGTTTATGCTCATGTTCCAAAGAGGGCAAGAGTAGCATTTGTAATGACATTCTAAAAGTTAGCAGTGGAATTGTGTAACTGCAACCACTACCACACTGAGATTTTCTTGGCAGCCAGATTTTTTTTTCAAGAGTTCTGTAAATCAGCGGATATTAAAAGAGAGCAAAATCAAAATGTAAAGGGATGAGATGCTGTAAGGGGACCATAAAATCCAGATCATTGATATTTATACATTTCGTTTAATTGCAATTCTCTTTTCAAAAAATGTTCAATCAGTAATTTTTGATTTTTTAGATATTTTAAGATAGGCATGAGTAAAATAATGTGATTTGTTATTAATGATTTTATTTTATCTTGATTACAAACTGGTATTTCCTTCCAGCAATTCATCAAGTTTGTACATATCAGTAACAGCTATTTGTCATTTCATTATTTATGATTTGGCACAAAATATTGTGTGGGTTTTATTTCCAAAAATATATTCATTTGCTTCATGTGGATAGGCATTCTGTGCTTTTTAACCTCTTGATTTTTATACCATATCTACATCAGTTTGTCTGCTACCATACTTATGGTATCTCCTCCCAAACATGGACAAATGGGTATGCAGGTGTCAGCTTTGGGACATATTTTGGGTTTGGGAGAAAATCTCTATCCTCCTAAACCTGAACTATTTACTTCATGTGGATGGGCATTCTTTGCTTTTCAACCTCTTGAATTTTATAACATATCTGCATCAGTTTGTCTGTGGTTACTACCATACTTATGGTATATCCTCCCAAACATGGACAAATGGGTGTGCAGGGTGTCAGGTTTGGGACATGTTGTGGGTTTGGGAGAGAAATCTCTGTCCTCCTAAATCTGGATTATGTTTTCTGAGTATGGGAAGAAAATTGCCTATCATTAATTGCACCACTTAAAAAAAATCTCCACAATCTGAATTTCTGTTTTTATTTCTTCTTTCACCTGTATTCCAGACATATCTTAAACACTAGCAGGTCTTCAAAATGTCTGGGTTGTAAAGGATTTAGCATTCGGAGTGTGTAGGTTTGGACAAGTACACTGTAAATTAAGCACATTAAAATATCTATGGTCATAATTGATATATTTTACTGTTAAGCTTGTGGTCATATTTGTTATATTATACAGTTAATCTTATTTAATGTATTAACCTATTAAAAAGCTCCTCGTACCATGTGGATTAGTTTAGAAGTAAATTACAATAAGTATTTTCTTTCTCTACTACTAATGTTTATATGAAAATCAGTGTGTTTTCCACCATTTATGCCACTGTAAATGCACATTAGCATATCCCTAGCCTGATTTGAAATATTACAATGCTAATGGGATTGCATATGCTTCATTATAATGAAGACTTCCTTACAGCATACAATGGCAAAGTTTGATGTACTTGTCAGGTGATTTGCAAGAATACAGTAATTTTTTCCATTGTTATCAGTCCTATTTTTCTGCTACCAGATCATTGTGATAGCTAAATTTCTCCAAGTGATGCAGATATAGTCACAAAAGTGCCTGTTTTCTTGTGATACAAAGGATCAGTATTTTGTGGTCATTTATTATAAGAAATGTTGCAATTTAAGCGGAGTTTGATGAAGGAGCATGTGTCAAAACTTCATACTAAAAAGAAATATTTTTAAGGAGTTTGTAGATAGACAGTGACTATGAATGAAGAGGGTAATGACCGTATATGTAACAATTTGTAAAACGTGATGATAGATGTAAAGCATAAAGGTTTTGATTTTCGTAAGTTTTCCATCTCAACCTCAGCCTTACAGAATTTTTTCAGGTTCTAGGAATATCTCTCACTGAAAGCAATGTAATAATGTGCTCACCATCTTTAGTAGCAACACAAATGAAAGATGCAATTTCAGTGCCTTATTTGAAATATCCAGCACAGAATATATTTATTATTATATTGAGGTATGCAAATCTGTGTTTAGCATTGTTCCTATCATTTGTGCTATCATCAGCCATAAATGTTATCCTTCACAGTGAAGGACTGGGTCTATTTACCATTGAACCCATTTGTTTGTCTTGTAGCCTGGTTAGTGTAATGTTTCACTCAGGAATACAAAGGAATATAAAGGAATTCAAATAGCAATAGATTACTGGGGTCTTTCAAGGCTGTTTGTGATAATGGAAGATATCAGGAACTCACAGATTAATGTGGTAAAAGTAGAAAGGCATAGAGAGAATTCAAAGAGAAAAACCTGCAAACCATTCATGTGACAAAGGAAGCACAAATAATATTAGTCTTGGACTTATAGTGAAATATGTATCAAGCCTGTTCTTAGATATAACTATGATACTGCTTTCAACCACTTCAATTGGCAAATCATTCCTTATGTTAACAATCCTGTTGAAGATAAAGTACTTCACCAGATTCAAGGTAAAATGCTGACCCACAAGTTTGTATCTATTGCTACATATGATATCAGATGAATCAAGCCTTAGGTAATTTGTTAGATTAAGATTATTGAGGCTTTTGATTATTTGAATACTTGTTTTAGATGACTTCTTAACTTTTTCTTTTCTGATTTAAGTGGATTTATGTTGTTTAGTTGGTTTTAATGAGATGTATTTTGCAGCTTGGGAATTGCAATGATAGCTTGATGCTGCACTCTTTCCATTATGTCTGTCTTTTTAATGTAAGGTGACCTAAACTGGACACAGCATTCAAAATGGGGATGCACCAATGAATTATAAAGAGTGAGGATGTTTTCCTTCGACCTTAATTAAAAAACCCTGCTATAAATCTTAGAACCTTGTTCGCTGTCTTTACTGATTGTATGCACTGTTTCCTTGGTTCTAGGTCACTGTAGATTATGCTAAACTCTTTTTCTTCATTTACGTTGTCCAGGTCTGCAGATTTACACTGTAACTTATTTTTTACATTTTTACTTCCAGCATGTAAAACTTTACACTTCTTGATATTAAGTTTTATATTCCACTTATAACCCCAGTAAAATCATTTTGTCTGTGTCATTTCAAAGTTCATTTATAAATTCAAATGTCAGCTTGATATCATCTGTGAATTTTGATGTCTTGCAGTGCAGCTCATTATCAGCATCTTTAGTATTTATGAGAAAGAGAACTTGTCCCAAGGCTGATCCTTGTGACACACCCCTTGTTATGTCTACCCTTTCTGAGGCTTGACCATTAATCACTACAGTTTATTTATAGCCAGTCAACCAGTTTTATGACCAATGAAGTACAACCTCATCAAATACCATGTGACAACTTCTGGGAGTAAGCTTTGATGTGGAAATATATAAAATTCTTTTTGAAAATCCAAATAGATGATTTCACCTGGTGTACTTTAATAATGTATGTTGATGGTAAAGTAAAAAAGTTCAAGAAGATTTGTTAGACATGAGTGATTTATTAATCAAAATCATACTGAGAATCACTTATTTAGGGTTGGACTTTTAAGTGGTGTACAACTTTTTCTCAAATGATGGTTTCCATAAGCTTATAGACATTAAGTACAGATGTTACTAATCTGATGATTGTTTCCAGGCAGTGACATATAACCTTTTCTGAATATCAGAGTTACAGTGTCAAACTTCTATTCATATGAAACTTTCCCCATAACAATTGCCTTATTGAAAAGAGCAGTCAAGGGCTTAACTACCTCATTTTTCACTTCTTACATTGTCTTTAGATAAAACTTAACAGGGCCTCCCACTTTGTAATAACCTAATATTTGGATGTATAACGAATAAATCAAACATTTTCTCATGGTTTCAGAGCTATAGAGATGTAGTAATAATTGGTACTAGTTTGACCCCATTTTTTTTCTACCCAAAATCAGCTATCACTCTTTTTTGATAATCTGAAAAACCAAAGAAGTTATGACACATTTGCAGATGTAGAAACACTGTTATAAGTTGTTAATATTGTAAGGGTGATGGAAGGAACATCCAATTTACTTGAAAACAGTATTTCTAGATTTGAGGCAATCTTTTCTTTGATTTGCTGACGTTTGATTGACTATGATTTTTTTCTGTTCCTAGTGGATATCTTTGTTCCAAAAAGTTATTGTCAAAGAAAACATACTTTGAGGCTAAGAATATGATGTCTCACAAAATGCTGGAATCTCTAGTCAGCTTTTAAGATTTGCAGTGTAATCTTCTGATTAGCATGCTTGGAAACATTAGCAAGTTTCAATATCTCTCATTTAGGGCAATGGATTTTACAGTAATTATGATAAGTTAGTAAATGAAGACTTTTTTTGATTTTCAAATGTATCTTGCATGGGGTAGCCTTATGAGCAGTACTTGCAGTACAGATTATATTGTCAAATGCTTACACATGAAAAAGAGTGAAAAAGGCTAATATCTAGTAACATATTTCCTTTTGATAACATCAGAATTATGAATTCAAATACTCTTTAAGTGCAACAAAACTCTGTGTTGTAATACATATTTTTTAATTAGTCAAGTAACTGGGATGTCACTTCAACACCTCTCTGTAGTACATATCATTTTTTAATTAGTCAAGTAGCTAGGGTGTCACTTCAACATCTTAAACATATGTCCACATATGTAATTTGACCATCATTTAGCTGTATCCCAGTGCATGCAGTTGAATGGAATTTCTTTGAGAAAAATACCACAACTGGTTGATAATTTACAAGATAAAATTTCTGTTAATATAGTTCTTGTCATAATAAGAATTGAACAATATTTTATTTCCAAACATATCATTTGTCTCCTTATGTATGTGATGATAAGTTTAAGATATACTGTTTTATTTTTCACAGATCTAAGAAGGAGATGGTCTACAAACTTAGTATTTTGTCTTTGTAATTCAGTGTTGTAAATTTAAAAACATGTAGGGAATTGTACAGTGTCTTTCTACAAATATATACTGTATTGTTATATTGGTGGAATTTCTCCTACTATGACATACAAAAATAACATTTATGAAAGCTTGAGTTAATATATATATATATATATATATATATATATATATATATATATAAATAGAAGTTTTACATTGTAACTCTAATATTCAGAAAAGGTTATATGTCACTGCCTGGAAACAAACATC
>JAYMFT010080848.1:0-14290 GCA_038088735.1 Panulirus argus | reverse complement strand
GTCTGGGGAGGAGGAAGTTACACCAAGACCTGCCAGAGAGAGAGAGAGAGGGGGGGGGGTGCACGGGCATGTCCTCCTGTCCCACTTACCACCACCACCACCAACACACACACACACACACACACACCATCTGCCGCCATTATCATCAACAAACACTTTACTATCACACACACGCACTACAACTTTAATGATGACTTTTCAGTGGCTATTTCATCGCCACTCTGAACCAGATTACCAGCCATCATGATGACCGAAGGCCGCTGTTCCAGCAACCTGGCACACCAGATACCGACCCCAGGAAGCTTGGTTATATACGATAGTATGGGGTACACGACACCTCTGGATATCAATACACGCACACACACACATACACACACAAGGTTAAGAAACGGGGCAACACGAGCGTAAAACTCTCCCCGTAACACATAAATACTAACCACATGATGAAATAGCAAATGAACACAGCATAAAGAAGTTTAAAAAGTAGAGAAAGTTTAAGATATGGTCCCCACGAGTGCAAAAACCCCCCCCCCCCCCCCACACACACAGAGGAAAAATAGGTAATTACGAACAGGAGTCGCAACACAGCTGTGCAACACTGTTCCTTGGCGACCGAAAAACACCATTCCAAGCTGCACGCACCGGTCCCTCAACCCCTGATACACGACGGCACGATCCCGGAGTACGACAGCGGTACGAACCTTTGCGTATGCCGGCCTGGACTTTGACTTAACCCTTAAAGGGTCGTGCCGTCGTTCTCAAGGGTCGTGCCGTCGTGCTCAAGGGTCGTGCCGTCGTTCTCAAGGGTCGTGCCGTCGTGCACAAGGGCTGTAACGTCGTGCTCAAGGCCCGTGCCGTCGTGCACAAAGGGCTGTAACGTCGTGCTCAAAGCGTTAAGCAAGTGGGAGATGAGGGCAGGCGTGAATCACCAGCCCCCCACCCCCCCTCCATCATCTTTCGGCACCCTCAACACTGCTAAACAACACTATCAGGCAACACTTACACTCTTAATGATATCTCGACTCCAGACACAAAAACAGTCTCAAGCTATTCATAATGTAACTACAGCCTTGCCCAGCCATGTACCCCAATTAAGCCACCAACCCGGGCAAGACAAGCTATTACAGTTATAAGCACTGTAAATATAGTAGCGCCAAACGATGGACGTTAACCACCCTTGTATCCTGGGTACAAGAACATGTACTGAGTATCTGAGTTAATCATTCCTAAGTACAACTAGGGTACGAGAAGGAGTTTCTGCTGAGCTTTGTCTATTAATCTACATTTCTAGTTTTGTAAAACCCCATCAGGTTCGTCGAGAGTGTCTGCAATGGCCACGTCCTCGCCACAGCACGTGGCATGGTCAGTAGAGCTATAAGCTAACCGAGTGAAGTCAATAAACAAACCGGTAGCGGGGAGGAGCACCGTGTCACACATACACGGACGGGGACTCCTTGGGGAGACTTCCTCATCCGTAGAACTACAGAGAACAGCATGACGGCATATATTTGACACAAACACACACAACGACGGAACAATTCCTTTCGTCATCAGGAATTGTGTTGTGGCCTTCAGACATAAGGCACTTTCGAATACCGTAGATGTTACTAAGCTGTTGAAAGAGGTCCCAGGAGCTGGCAGGAACACGAGAATGTTACCCGCCACTGATTCGGTTTTCCTTTTTGTAACAGCGGATGTGTAGCAAGGGCATTAGCATGCACCAGTCATGGCCATCTCGGATGTGAGGGAAGATAATTAATAGGTATGAGGAGAAGGAATGCAGGAAGGATTAATGTGAGCTCCCTGGTGTTTGCAGACCCGGTTCTTAAAGGTGGAAAGGTTACAGGAAGACGGAAGAGAATTCCACAGCTTTGTTGGGCGAGGAACGAGCAAAGTGTCATAACGGTTAATCCTCGTGTGGCTGATCTCCACATCGAAGTTATATGAGAAGCAGCGGCCACACGTGTGCCGCGATCACAGGGGCTGGTGGGACACATGGAGACAGCAGTGGTCGAAAAAAAAAAATCGTAGCTTAAAAGAAAGAGGGAAGGATGCACATCGTAACAGATGGTGAGGGATGGATGAACAAAGGTGACAGCTGGAGAAGTACAAAAGCAGAAGGCTTTTGATTCAGCTCTGACTCAGGGAGACGGAGGAAGAGGAGCCACCCTAGATATGTGTGCAATAAGCCATACTAGGACAGATGAGGCCCCTGTAAATATGAAGCAGCCAGTCGAAACAACATTGTTTGTGCCGCCTTTACTACACTATAGTCCGTCTATGTAACATCATCACTACATTTCCAGTTCCATGAGGGTGTCTCACGTATATACAGCCTCCGACAGCCGTACAAGCTTTACTGCAAAGGTGGATACAGACTAACACCACCGAGTTATTGCCTCACTAACGGACTGCAACAGTATGTCAGCAACTCAGGTCTTCCGGACTTATCGCTGGTGCAGGCCAGACGGGCCCATTTTCCAGAGAAAGGCTTCAACTCTGCTGGAAGGTATCCAGGGGTGCAAATGACAGCACCGTTGATACATTTCCGGATCAGGTAAACTGTAACATAATAAAGTGTGTCAGTGAGTGGGTGTGGGTGAGCAGGAACCTGTCTGATACAGTACATGTGGCAGACATGGCTAGTCAACCTAAGTCATGGCTGAACAAATCTTACAATACGCTCACACGCGTTTACAAAAGATTTATTTCACAGCCTCTTGGACCGATATTAGGTCCATAATTCACTCGGTTTTGACTGACTTTATCCGACTGAGTAAACGACTTATTACTAGCTGTAGAAAACGAACGAGGTAGTTCACCAATTCTTCCTTTACTTCAAACTGTATATGACTGGCAGACAGAACTCTATGCAACGAAGTCATTCCAGTTGTAAATCTCAATAAATACAATAAACTAAGAGAACTTAATGGATCATGTCATCAACCTCATCTCCACACATATTATTCAATTTCTACACACTGTCTATTGTTGCAAGCTAGCGCCGTGTGTAATTGCCGCATCATCACGACAACACAACGATCCCAACTGACCTTTAGCTCGAGAAGGATGTCATCTGCCAAATGCGAAGGCTCAACGCCCACCACCAGCTGGCCACCGCCCACTACCAGCTGGCCAGGGCCCACCAGTGCGGTCAGAAACCCACCAGCTAACCAGGACCCACCAGTGCGGCCAGAAACCCACCAGCTAACCAGGACCCACCAGTGCGGTCAGAAATCCACCAGCTAACTCAGAAAATTGCCCATCCCTCCTCGCTGAAATTCCTAAACCAATGGAGACTACATTCGTACCTCCTGCACCTTCCCCTGTGTGTGTCCAGTCTCTCCAACGCCCTAAATCCGAAGACAATGCAATTCGTGATCGTCAACTTTGACTGCTCCTCCCC
This sequence comes from Panulirus argus, assembly GCA_038088735.1. Classification (NCBI taxonomy): domain Eukaryota; kingdom Metazoa; phylum Arthropoda; class Malacostraca; order Decapoda; family Palinuridae; genus Panulirus; species Panulirus argus. The sequence goes on along the minus strand of JAYMFT010080848.1, from coordinate 10,884 downwards.
TCCACGTTTGTATATCTCCCCAGTCTCTCTCGCAAACCCCCTCTCAGTCTCAGTCCTTCTCTCCCTTCCATTCTCGCCAGAGATAGTTGTAACGTTTCCTCACTTCATGCTCCCACTGAGCCTTTGTTGCGGGGGGAGAGAGAGAGAGAGAGAGAGAGAGAGAGAAGGGTCTGAGCCTCCCGTACCGTCGGGTACCCAACTGTGACCAAGTGAGGCCGCAGTGGGCTGCAGGTGGCGCAGCTTTAGCAATACAAGTGGTGTGTGGCGCTGGGCAGCCGAGCACAACCTGCAGGCCCTTCAGTGAGGCAGGTGCACAGTTGATTGCTGTGGTGATAGAGACCACCGTCCAAAATTAGCGTTAGGTATACGTTTACGTAAGGCAAAGCGGATCCCATTGTTGCAGGCCACAAATGCTTACAATATCTTCCCAGTATGATTACGGTACCTTTAGTCTTTACTGGCGGTATTCTACAGTCACCTACGCCCATCGTTTCAATAAGGAATTGTATGTCAGCGTGCCTTACAGACCAGGGCTTCCGGTATTCACCATGCCTAATCATGATACATATGCCGTGTCAGTGTTTCACGTAATAAAGTCTACATTTAATCGTTTCCATCGGGTTTGATTTTCAATATTCAGTGCGAACTCGGAATTCTACTTCCACATTATACAACTCTAATATCTCCTGCCTTAAAAGATGATGTCGGCAAACAACAATATCTTAAGCTGAAGAACAGAAGCTACCTGACAAATGTTAGTACTCAATATTCTAAAGTGAGTAGTGTAAAGTTTCTGGCAAATGTCATTAGTCATTCTGTCTCCCTCAGTTTCGTGGTTCGCAGAATCTAGCCTACCATCTTGACGCAATGGTTGCTCCGTTATGCTCTTAAACGGTGTGGTAATTTGACTCAACAATTCCTGGATCTTCTTCTCTTCACCCGTATCATAAAGGAGGTGAAGCTCACTTTTTAAATGGCCCACTGGGTGACTGTTTGTAGTGCCTCAGTGTTCTTTACACACGAGGTTTTCATATTCATTCTTTGTGTATCGTCTGCGAGTGATGACGTGAAGCTGTAGTTTCCACTTCTGAGAAAAAGAAACGGTAAAAGTATGGCCGGCTGGAGAAAACACAGATTTTTAAGACGGAAGCGTCTTGTTACAGAACCAATCTAAGGACGTTTTCCCAGAACTCATACCGTAATTACCTGGAGGGAATTATCAGTAATTTAGCTACAATTTGAATCTGATTATCTCTACTCTCATAACCGTGTTAGAGGCGATGTACGGTGGTGAAGATGCGAACTAGATACATGACATACATACGTTGCTGATAAATTCGCCAGGTGTCTGCCTATCAGGAGGCCCTTACCCTCGTCTTATCACACATGTCATTGACTGACGTACTTAAGGCCTTGCCTCTAACCCACCTTATCAATACCTCCAACAACACACTGTAACAATATCCCCTTCACCATCACAAGGCCAGAACTACAACAGTATCCAAGTACAGCTGTAATGCAGGCAACTTTCTGTATTGTAGATGGGGTCCCTTTTCTCTTGAGAATAGTCTTTTGAAATCTGAAATCAAAATTTGTAGTATCCTAGTGTCGAAAATCTGGCTCTTGATGGGACGTAGACACGTGCCATTGTTTCTCTTACAACGCAGGAGTAATCCAGTGATGGACCCAGAGGCCAGTAGTTCAGATAGTGAATTCTTTAAGAGCCTCCCTGCATCATAATGCCTTTCGGGTTGATTCTCTAGAGTTCACCATAATCTTAGCAACTGGTAACATCCTACTGGCACGACAAGCATGGAAGACTTTTCAAGATACTACCTCAGAAAACCAAAGGTGCGATATGCACTAAAACAGGAAACACCTTAAACATCCGGGGTCCAAGACCCTTCAACTCCTTGCCAGCTACCATCAAAACACAAACTAGAATGAACAGAAGAGAAGTTTAAGAGTGCAGCGGACAAGTGCCTACAAAGTGTACCAGACCAGCCAGGCTGTGGGGGCAACGTGGGCCTGGGGGCTGCGGCTTCTAACAGCTTCGTCGACCAAAGACCCAAACCAACAGACTGCGATGTGGGAATGAAGACCCCGAGGACTTCCCCAGGTATTCACCAGGTATAAGCCAAGATGCATCCCTTAATTCATATGTATTTAAACCTTTTCTTGCTCAATAAAACCAGTTTCCGTACCAAAACTTAACACGAACGTCATTCGGTATACATGTAGACCTTACGTCGCTGCACAAGCATGTCTCCGGGCGCAGTCCAGTTCGGCACACAGCAAGGAAAGCCAAGAGGTACCCAAGCAAACACCCACCCCGCTTCACTACTACTTCTCGGATACTTGAGACGGCAGCGCAATGACGTCACTGGTGCCTCCTCATTACTGTGGGAGGGTTTGGGTGGGGCAGAGAGAGAGAGAGAGAGAGAGAGAGAGAGAGAGAGAGAGAGAGAGAGAGAGAGAGAGAGAGAGAGCAGACGAAAGATGGGGTGGGTGGAGGAGCACAGAGGAGCGTAGGAAAGCAATACCAACAGACCAATAAACACAACGCGAAAATAAAAAAATGAAAGATTATAAAATCCAGGAAAACGATAAAGACTTGAGGGCCACCCAGGTGCCTTATCGGTTGAGACGAGGTCACAAGAAACGTACCGACAGTGAAAAAAAAAAAAAAACTCTCCAATACCTTCACTGACTCTCGCTCTCCATGCGCCAAAGTCCTGAGGACAACCAACAGTCTAGGATAAAAAGATACAATAAATCCTGGTTAATAATAACAGTGAGAACATAACGGGAAAGTTAACACGGGAGGACCGTGTAACAGCAGCAAGGCAGATACGATCAGTAAAGTCAATACTATTAAAAAAAAGAGAGAGAGGGGGTGGGTGGGGGGGGGGAAGAGTATATAAGTGAGATAAGTGGCGTAAGTGATAACAATGACGGTGTTCACTAGTCAAGTGGGTCCAGCCAGGCAGGGACACCAGTAACACCACAGCCTCGACGTATTTTTAGCCTGGTTCATACATTGACTATCTGGGCTCAGCTTAAGGCATTTGATCTCCATTTTCTTCTATCGTTATATCAACCGAAGCATCAACTTCTATTCTTAGCATCTGCATCCCAGTATTACAGGCGTTTTTGTTTGACCGAAGAGTCATAACTTACAGGAACTGTTGCTACCCCTGCATGCAGTGGTAGGCTCCCTTGGCTGTGGGCAATTCGAACGGTGGAATCCATTAAATGATACAAAACAAGGATATATGAATGAGTGCATGTCTCATTATGCGAGGAAGAATGAAACAATGACAGACACGGAATGTACTTCTCAGTATCCGTTCCGGAGCACAATTGGCTTTCTCGTAACAGGACAATATACCTGGAAACGCCTGCATTTCGTGTCTTATATCAACCACGCGCAATCTTAAACGACAGAGTCCTCAACAAAAAACAAAAAAATTTCCTTTCGGACCATACGCACAAGACTAATACTCGATGATGGACGCACCTGTTCGACGGTAGTACGATGGGAAGCTGCCATTACTGGCTACGAAGACATCAGCTCTCCAGAATGCATGGCCCTCAAGGAACACACTTGACTGCCTCCTGAAGCAGACCATCGCCCAAACCACAAAACCATCGACCAAAACAAGACCATATTCAATGCACGTCAGTCCTGCATCCAACCCCCGTTCCCATACCCTTACTGTCTCACTAGGGCTCCAACCAAATTCTAGGGAGATCAGTCCATGAGCTTCAAGGTGGTGTCATACCACACGATAAACTAAGTGGATGAGATACGCCAGTACCACAGTCAAATCTTCCGTCTATCGTCTCTGCAGTCCTCGTCCATCCATAACTGTTGCACACTCCGCATCGCAAACCTAAGAAAATCTTAAACAACTTCTTTTCTCAAACTCACCTATGCCTACCCTCGCCTAGTCTCCTTCCCCTGTCTACTGCAAAACTGTGACTACGAGAAAGTCAGCAGAGTGAGGCATGGTATGTAAGCCGCTTTTACAACCTATCAAGCGACGCTCAGGACACTTACCTTCCTACAGACCTTCATCCGTCGCCTGGACCTCATCCAACACTTTAAGGATGAAAATGGTTTACTGTGCATCCCAGGCTCATCCTGACAGAAGCAGTGCAAAAAGGGATTATAATGTCACAAAGGATCTTCGTCAGACCACAGTGGCCAGATGACGAAGCATCTGCACCATTCTTGCCACCAGCTCCTCTTGCACCCTGAGATCCCTTGTCTACGAGTCATAGCTCGGCACTACAACGACGTCAAAGCTACAAGAACTTGTACAGACCGCTACAAAAAAAAAAAAATACTCTTCATTCCCGCATGATCCGTTCTGGGTACCGTAAGATACGCAAGTATCTTCCGCTCGTACCATTCTAGGTGGTGTAAGTTATATAACTGCCGCTTGTACCATTCTGGTTACCACGTGGTACATAACTCCTGCATGCACCGTTCTAGGTACGGTAAGTTACATAACTACCTCGAGAACCGTTACGGGCACCGCAAGTTACGTAACCCTCACAGGTACTGTTTTGGCAGTATAAGTTACACAACTTACGCATGTACCGCTCTAGGTATCGTAAGATACAGACCTCCCGCTTGTTCTGTTCAAGGTGCCGTACGTTACACAACTCCCGCATGTACCGTTCTGGGTACCGCAAGTTACGTAACTCCCATTAAGTTCCGCTGAGTAGCGCACGTTACGCAACTCGCACATACACCATTCTGGGCATCGCAATTTCATTTTCCACAAGCATTTGCAGTCACGCACCAGATGTCGCTCCCTGATTACCATATCTGAAAAATGAAATTAAAATTCCCTCCATACATACGTACGTACTCTCCAGGCGCACTTTCACATTTCATAACGTGTTCAGTTCCTCCACATTTTCACAATATGTGCAACGAGACTCAGGTCTTTACAAAAACCTCTGATATATATAAATATATTTAGAAAAAAAAAGAGTAATTCCTGACAACGTAATGAATTAAGTCACTACTGGCGACGAGTTATAATGAACCTGTCTCACTAAAGAAGGAAAAAATAATATATTTTCGCATATACGACCCCGCCCGCCTGAACACTAATCCTTCAAGAATAAATAATACTATAAAAAAAAAAGATATCTGCAGTCAGGATCGGTGATCATTAAGAGTAAGGGTTTCTGCTAGATCAAGGCATCCTGAAGAGGAATTTTGGCCCAAAATCCTCAAATAATTATGAAAATTACCCCAGAGGACTAGCTTCACCCAGAGGCGACGCTGACGAAGTAGTTTCGACTAAAGAGTTCGCGTCCTAAACTTAACTTCTTGGGGACCATTGTACGACCCTTGGGGCAATAGATGGCGTGACCTTTAGAACCATTCCTTGTCCATTATGTCTTTAGTCTTTTATGTGGTCTGCTTCACAGTCCCTTACGTACAATGGCTGTCACACAGCGACAGACTCACACCCGGGCAACAGAAAGAAAACTTTACAGCCTCAAAGGGAAATTATCTTGACATATACCGTGTATATCATGTTGGCTGAAACGGCACGGGCAACTGAATACCCTTATGAAGGCCATTTCATTAGCGATATTGATATATTCATATACCCTAGCCTACGCCAGGTCCTAATTCATCGACCATCCCCTCGCGGACGATGAACAGCTGGGTGGACTGTGGACCGACTGCCGCGACCAGGATTCGAACTTAAGCGGACTCAACCCCGGGAGTGCGTCACGGTCAGGGGAGCTGCTGACCTCTACACCCACCACGGAGGTCCAACACGTTATACGTGAAGCTTTTTTCTTTTTCAAGTATTGCTATAAATGCAGAATACAGCCATCACATGAGTACGGTGAAACAGACGTGAGGTGAGTTCATCTGGTCTACACAGGGCAGGGCCAAGGTGGTGGCTTGGGAGAAGTGTGTCAGTAGGCAGCTGGGAAACCCAGCCTCCCGCACTCCACGCCGGTCTGGGAGGCCAGGGCACCTCATCGACACCTTACCGAGTCCCAACACACACAGTCCTGACGACCAGAGTCCTCATCACGTTCACTTACACCATAGGCTCTAACACGCCTCAGCCAGGAGGTACAGGCACTATGTGAAAGCCACAAGTGAGATAACATGACTTCTAACTGTTCTGACAAGCCACGACGGATCCAACCGCCCAAGATCATCATATATATTCATGGTAAATCCTCTCGTGGCGTCTAATCTAAAAACTGGAGAGCATTCCTGTATATTTACAGATCGTTCCTGCGAATATTTCTGTACCTATGTAGATCGCTCTCGGAGTCATTCCTGCACGTATAGAACTAACTGTTTAAGCACAAGCCCTAAATCCGTGATTACCACATCGGGGGGCACAGAGCGTATCACTGTAACTTTACCCGCCTTATACAGCCATTTACAACATCACGGTTTCCTCAGGGCAAATCCGTCTGACACGCTTTCGCCTTCTCCAGACGAATACCTGGTAAATTAAGGTCGACTATGGGGAGAGTGTAAACAACCAGTTAGTACGTCACTATGAAGTGACGAGGCCCCCACATGAACACAACGAGACAAGTAATGGTGCCTCTTTCTGAACCTCACGAACTGACCCCTTTGAGCCAGAAGGTGCGACCCTTGCACACGACGGTACGATCCTTGGGCGTGATTGGCCGGGTCTTTGACCTGAATCTTAAGAGTCTGGTCAAATTCCATGCCACCACATCTGCCCAAATACTTGAAAGGAATATGTAACAAATGAATAAAGAGAAGCAAAGATAACACTAATAATGAAAACAACATTAATAATAAAATAATATTATTAATAATGTTATTAGTATTATCATTACTATTATCATTAATAATCTTTTACAATTTCCAGAGAACATTTGGTATATGTGCTCATTAACAGTATTTCTAGAATACCTGTGTCCTTAACATACGAAACTTAAGATTGCCTTTCATTATACAAAATGTATGACAATTATGTACCTGAAATAACTCAAAAAATTACAATCATATTTATCTTTTACTCGAGACAAGCTATCAGTTCAAAGAACACTCACCTACGGGTCAAAGTACCTAAGGATTTTTTTTTTCTATCATTCTTTCTAAGTCTCACAGATTGTCTTTGTCGTCTGCGATTCCATGTCTCTCATGGTAAAAGGTAACCCCTACCACAGAACCCAGATTTCTTTCGGTTGTTGCAAAAATCAACGGATCTCCTTCACCTACAACAGAATACGTTGACCGACCACAACACCACCGTTACATCTAGGAAGTGTGAGACAGAGAGCTAGCTGATCGATTTTCATCATCCTGGGAAGGAATATTTAGTTATTACCACTACGTCCATAAGTAAACACCGCAGTCTCTGTCAATAACTGAAACACACTCAGTGTGAGAGTAGTTTTGATATAAGACCGATCACAAGTGAATCAAAGAGGCACTGGGGAAATAGCCGCGATCTCCTACACCCTGCCTGACGGAGGGAACAGCGGAGCAGCCAGCTTGGTCCCGCACCGCCCGAGCTGTGGCGGTAAACACGATCCTCGAAAATCGATATAAGGCGAACGACCAACTGACGAGTACACAGACAACTGTTGCGGACCCCAAACCCCACGGCTGCCGTGGCGATCCTTCCCATGCATTACATCAGCATTACGTTCGACTTCATAGGCTGCTGGAAACAAGTATAAAACGACAGTACAGCCCTGAGCTCCTCATTTCCAAGCCATTACCCAATTAGTAAGGCCAGAGGAGGAGGAGGGACAGCGGGAGTGGGCGTCGTTGCCAGCCCTCCTATCCCAAAGGCACGCGACCCTCATTACTCAGAGCTGCACCCAAGATAACCACCCACCTTCCCCCTCCCCCTCTCGTCTGTCAACAATAATGCCGCAGTTTGTCGACGCGCCCGTCTTTTGTTGCTACTCTGCCTACAAAGGAGGGGGGAGGAAGCGGGAGGCCTCACCATTAAGATTATGGTCATTCGTTCAGCCTAATGGTTCCTCCTGTTATCTGGCAGCACACACACAAGGGCCGCTCCTGCCGCGAGATACAGGTCATCAACCGTGCGACACAAGGGAAGCCAGGATATCGACTGTGAGAAACTGAACGCATTAGTTGGCGTTATCAAGGCTCCTGACTCTTCACCGCGTCGTCCATCGGAACCCCGATGAGATTTCTGAGACCCTATACCGCTTCCCCTTCACCCTCCTCCCTCAATCATCACAGTCACGACGCCCTTCTGCTGCACCGACCAACACGCGTCGGGAAGCAGACTTCGTCAACAGAGGTTAATCATTTCAGAGGGAAGACATCAACCTAGCTCGGTTATTTCGTGTTATTATCAAGAGGTGGCCTTCTCTAACAGTTGCTCCAGCGAACATACTAAGTAGACCCCATGCTGGACGTGCAAAGTCAACAAAACTCTGAGACAGAATAGCGCAGCTGAACCTTTTGAGCACGAAGATACGACCCGTTTGAAAAAACGGGTCTGGCCCTTGACTCGACCTTTAAAGGTCAGGTCACTGGCTAGGCCACCATACCCAAGGGTCGTACCTATATGCTCAAAGGTTCCACCGTCAGTCGCGCTCAAGATGTTCATCGAACCGAACCAACAAAATAAAATGACTGATCAATCCTGTGTTGGGAGGAACCATTGACATAACGGAAGACTGGCAATGATCCCACTTTAAATCAACAGACACTTACTTCCCAGCCGAATAAACATGACCGGTGCCGTCAAACACAACAACTTGTCATCACTTGTGCTCGTAGTACCTTCACCCGCTAACGTCTAATGTGATTCATTGCGAATATTGATAATTCGAAGACTATAAACATAAAGTAACAATGTCCGTCTTGCTGTAAGAATCCACGTGTTTTAGTGACAAAGTCTGTCGTTCGTTGTAAGACTCCAGGAACTCTGTGACAGCTCACTAAGCTCACGGTGTGTCTTCCTCTACGAACAATTATACGGAGAGACACCATCGCCGAAGAATGAAGAGAAAAAAGATAACGTAAGGTAAGGCGTTTACAGTAGAGTAACTTGCGTAATCTGTCACGAGTAATTTATTTTGAGTAGGGTTATGTGGAAGACCGGAAACGGACAGATGCCTCGACTTCGTGTTAAACCTCCTCTTATCTCACACGAGTAAGTGTGTGTAATACCCAGACCAGTTTTGTATTCTTGACATGCCGTGTGGATTTTCTAGAGTTAGGTATTACACTGAGGTATCTATAAAAGCATTTCTGAATCACTCTAAATTGCAAGTTATTTACAGAAGTATATAAGATAAGGATCGAATTCGAACCCGGGAGCGACAACCGGCTACCTCGACGACAAGGTGGGTAAAAGACACAGCCACGGGTCACCCGCTGGTTTGTGCAATGCCCTAACCTCTGCTGGTTGGGGATAACATGGACTTCAGAGAAGATCATAAAGGAAACCAAACGTATTCTAACATTGCCCGCTTCTTCTCTTCTCTTGTTTTCACAGAACTGAGATCATGTGGATAGGGTTTGGGTAGCTTGACGGTATACCTCCACATCTCAGAGGGTTCCAACAACCTAATCTGATTGTCATGAGATCAATTTGGCTCTAAAGCAAATAGGATGCATATCTATATCCACATATATATATATATATATATATATATATATATATATATATATATATATATATATATATCCCCCGCTGTCCAAGTGATCAGGTACACTTTCCTTATCTAAAATTTCTTAGGACCTCTTGAAGATGTCTCGCTGCCAGCATGTTAAGGTTTCCAACCTCGAACGTTTTCATTTTTTCTTCCGACAGTTCTATTTGTGTCTCTGCTCTTCACTGAACTCTCATCTACACTCTACTTCATCTTGCGCTCCACAACGCAATCATTTTCAAAGACTAGAAAAATCACTACAGTCTCCAACACTTAACGAGTGTCTCATTTTGATTCGAATTAACAGTATTTGAATAAACTAGGTCGTCAGTTCAGACGATATCTGACTAAATCAATACGTTGCAGATATGTTCTTCGTAGCCTCTCCTCCATCCGATCATGTGTAGATGATCCAACCTCAGCGAATACAGCACAGGAAGCACTGCGTTGCGTTACCGAGGAAATGTTAGGGCGGATTCTAAGACGGTTCAAAACGAGACAACAAACCAATGATGGCCTCTGTGAACCTAACTGTTCTCCCTGGAACTGAGTGTTTCACAGCACCGTGCGAGGCAGGTTAGCCATCAGATCTACAGCTGTCTGACGACCCTTCTCTCCTGGAATAGCTAAATCAACTACATGAATAACTGAAAAGGCTACAGGTACTCAGTATCCATTCACTACAACGTTGTTCTCTAGGTAGTAAGTCGTAGACAGGAACCGCCCCGGGATCAGCTTATACCTTCCATTACAGTCGGTTGTAGAGAGCAGCCGCCCTGGGAAGTACTACCATCCTGACTTACGACTGCTGAAGTGATGCCTGGAACCATCTTACACCCTACGGGTCAGGAATCCTGTTGTTGCTTTCTGTCTCACCGACGAGCAAGCCTTAATTCGTCAACCTAACCCGCATCATCCATCTATCTTTCTTCTTTCAATTCTTATCTTCCCACCATTCCTCCTCGTTTTGTGGTTTTCTACCGTATTCCCTATTCTGCTGAAGCCATTGAAGATGAAGGGAGATCAGTGTAAACTTTTGGTAACCTGGAACCTTAATTTAAGCAAATCTATCTCGAACAACATAAACGCCAACAGCTTAATCAGTATCATATTTTTTTTTTCTAAGTTAATAAATGAGTAAGTGTCTAGGATGTTCAAAAGGTGACAAAAAAGGCCTGACAGAATTTAAGGTAGAATGTGTGT
>JAYMFT010080847.1:0-28645 GCA_038088735.1 Panulirus argus | reverse complement strand
GGTATTGCTAGCGTCCTGCTGAGGAAGTGGTCGTAATAATTGTTTATGTGACCTCCGACCCCGACATGAGAGGAGGGCACGTGAAAGGTTTAACAAGACTTCCCCACAGCAGCAGCAGCCGCGTCGGGTTTGCGTGTGTGTGTGTGTGTGTGTGTGTGTGTGTGTGTACAAATGCACAAGTTTATGGTACCAAAAAATCTGAGATGGCGCTGCACTTCTCCACAACAGACAATCTCGGAGGATGCTGCAGTTCTCCACAAATAACTCGTCGTAAATCTGAAAAGAAATTCACTTAAAGGTCTACCAGAGTCCACTACCGTAGTATGAATATAATTTACATATTTTTAAATACAGAATGGGGTGTAGGCCTCCCAACCAAACCCCCACCCCATCCCACCCCATCCCATCCTCTCCCAGCCTAATGGACAAATATTTTTCTGTCAGGAAGGAATGGGGAAAACGTCAGTGTGGGAGTGAAGGTACTCCAGGGAAAATTTCAGATAGGGAAGTAGAGATATTTCTCAGCCAGATTACGACTTGTGGTAATGTGGAGGGAGCGGTGGGAAGACGTCGGGTCTGAATGGGATTAAGGTAATGAAGCGATTTAGATTCGTGTTATTTCAGTTCGTACTATAGATGAGATTTGGTTCAGATTACAAATCATCTTTTTGACTCGGAAGTTTAAATGGAGAATTAAACGTGTTCTTGGGTAAAGCCACAGCCACTGGTCCCTTAGGAAGAAAGTTTATAATTTTGATAATTCTCGAAGAGAAGATAATGCTACACTTTCTTAAGACAATCGAAGATATGTTAACATTTACACAAGTTAGTTAGAGCTACTGCTTCAGTCCAGCTGCCTCTCCCACGGCAGCCAGATGATCGTGGTACCAACTAACGCCAGCGGCGGAGCCTAACTGAGTCGACTCCATTGAGAATAGTTTTCATGTTTTAGTTTGGAAGACATTTATATTCCGGGAGTAGTGCAGCTGAGCCAGGCAGAGAAGCAGGGATTCCTCCAAGAAGATTCTTTTTTCTTCATATCATCTCGCTGTCGTTTTCGCTTCATTCATCTCGCTTTCCCACCCAACTCCTTGGAACTATCTTCCTGTTTTTGGCTTCTCCATCCTCTTTTCTCTTTCTGTTTTATTTTCTACTCTTTCCTTTTTCTTCTTATTCTTCATCGATCCTTCTCTTTCCTTCTCACAGTAAAGAGACGGGAATAACGATCAAATGAACAAAAAACTACGAAAGTTACGATAGTTTGTGATCAGGTATGTATTCATTTTGTTCTCTTGAACAAAGACTAGAAGCACTGAACACTGAACAAGTCTTGTGAACTTGGTCAAGACAATGGTTGGGTAATCTAGAACTCAGGAACATCCGTTGAACAAAGAGATATGTCTATCTGTGGATCTTAAACATTCGTTAAACAGAAGATGTGTTCGTATGTCAGTAAGGGCTAATCTTTGAAGCCGTAAAGCGATCATACAGACATAGGTCACATTTCTTGTCAGTCTTCCCAATGTTGCTGCTGGGACATCAAGTTCTACGGCCGGGATATCAAGTGTTGCGGCTTCCGGGACATCATGTGTTGTGTCTGAGAATTATCACACGGTGTTCATACAAAGATAATTAGTACCAAACGAACCCCACATTTGCAAATCCTGCGTGCCAGCAGAAGCAACTTTGAGGGCTTAATAATGTGAATAAGTCTGACGTCATGACTAACGCATCAAAGAGAATCTATTTGCAAGTCTCAAGCAACTGTAGAAAACAAAGCGTACACGAAATGAAAATGGAATCCGTGAGCTATAATAAAGCGCAACTAGTGCCATTAAGAAAAATGGATTCATGTATTCATTAAGAGAAACATCTGAAGATGCATCTACTACATAACGAACTACAGTACTTAATGAACTTCACAGTCCGAAACTTATAAGGCTCAGTGATGGAGTGTACAGTCTACACTCCAGCACATGGTGGAGTCTCACAGTACTATCAGTACTCCTCAGTAAGTACGCACATTAGTACATACCTTGCAGAAGCTTTGCAAGGACTCACATGTAAAGAAATATTGGACTTATAAGTCTGAACATGGAGGGAACGTGGTCCCCAGATCAAGATATTACCAATGTTCTCACTCTCATTTGAACAGCCTCAAAATGTGAGGCATTCCTGCTTTTGTTTCTTTGTGCAATGTGTCGTATCATTTTTCAACAATTTGACTGAAGATGGGCAGTGTTTATGTGACCTGAACGCCTCATCTCTTACAAACAATGAAGTGAATATGAACATAGGATATTTAATTTACATTTTATATGATGAAGCCAAATGTATGTCGAGAAAAAAAAACTTAAACTTAATCAATGTTAAGTATGCATTGGTCTTTAAAAATAGTACACACACACACACACACACACACACACACACATATACAGCTAACCGAGATGGCAGTAGGGTTGTGGTTGTGAATAAAAAGACAAGCAACCCAGGCGCCGGTAAGGTTGTGGTTGTGTCTAATAACAAATGAGAGGGCCGGTCGTCCAGGCTCTCGCCCAGACAACAATAGAACATATATGTGTGTTTTTTCTTCGTTTGTGTTTGGAATGTGTTATTGGACTTGTGGGCGTGACGCCCCCTCTTTACTGGCCTGTTTTTTTCCGTCTGTGTTTTACAATCGCTGGTCCTGTTTGGGGATCCCCGTCTTCTCTCCTCTCTCTCTCACACAGTCTTTCCTTCTCGTCTTTTCTCGGCTTTCATTCTGTTTGTCTTTCTCTTTTAATTTGTCTCACAATTTTTCTGTCTTCCTTTCCTCTGTCTCTATCTTCTTTCGGTCTCTGTCTCTTTTGGCCACCGTCATTCCCTTTCAGTGTTTCACTTTCCTGTCTACGTTTGCATGAGACTATCACTCCGTCTCACTCTCTCTGTCAACGTTTTCTGTCTCTCTTTTTATGTCTGAATGTGTCAGTCTCTTTCAGTCTGTCTCTACCCCTTCTGTCTGCCTCATCTTCCCTCAGTCTCTTTTAGACGAGGAAGGAAAAAATAAGTTGCGCCATCAAACCATCTGACCGTTTTCTATAACTCACTACCAAGTTTAGATCTTTACATTCCCATGTTGGGCAATCACTTACAGTCGAAATCTATACTGAACACTAAAGAGTCATAGTCCTTATAAACCTGACTAAGATACCTTGTCTTATGAGTATATCACCTTCATGCCGTAATCGGATTCTGATTCTGTTCTGTTCGTCTATATTTGTCTGTGTTTATTTATAGATCTATATTCCCGGCTATACGACATTCCATTACTTAGCTTTGTTCTCCTTTAATCCAACCTCCCCTCTCCCAGCGCGTCCGGCATCCCTCCCCACTCTCTCCCTTCTCGCTCTCTTTGTTAGCATTCTCTCTCTCTCTCTCTCTCTCTCTCTCTCTCTCTCTCTCTCCTTTCCTATCCTATCTTTCGTTCTTGGCCTCTCTCTCTTTTTCACTCCTATCTCTCTTCTTTCGTATGGGTCCTGACACACGCTGTTCTCCCTTCGCCCTTCCTCACTCTACTCACGATTTCCGTCCACTCTCCCTGCCAGTGTCATCCTCTGCCGCCACCTTCCCGTCCACTGTCCCTGGTAGTGTGGTCCTCTGCCACCGCTCTACTGCCCACTCTCCCTGGTAGTGTGGTCCTCTGCCACCGCTCTCCCGTCCACTCGCCCTGGGAGTGTGGTCCTCTGCCACCGCTCTCCCGTCCACTCTCCCTGGGAGTGTGATCCCGGCCACCTTCAGATAAGGACTATTTCATCAAGGTTTTTCCTCGGGTCGAGTCTCCGCCAGAGTTCCCAACCCGATTATAAGAGGAAAATGTCGGCTGCTGAGTAGTCCATTCCAGGTCCCGTTGATTTGTGTCGAGGAAATATTTCCCAGGAGAGCCTCCGCTATTCTTATTGTACATATTTCTAAAGCCTCTTCTCTTTCATTACTTTCACAGCATCTTCCTGGGTCAGGCATGGGAAAAGAATCCTCGATTTGGGTTTGAAGTATAGTCTCTCATTTGACCGTTTCTTTTTAATTCGGTCTCGATGGCCTCCTTTGAATTCGCTTTTCCCGCCTTCGTCTGCGAAGCTTTCTTATTTATATGTCATTTTCACGGTCTGACTGCCATCCCCAGACCATTAATATATTAGGGTTGCCGTGTAGATATAAAAATCACCTGACATAGTTGAAAGACGAAGTTTACGTCGGCGCGCAATGGCGGCAGGGCTATCTGCTGGGCCGAGTTATGGCGGGAAATATAAGGTTGAACTGGCGGGTCTGTGGTCGGTTGGGTCTGTGTGTTTGTTTACTGCCAACCTCTTTGTTGACTGTGGCCGCGTATCTTTGCTAAACGTCATTGTCTACCTGATCGGTGGGACTGTCTTTGTTAATCAAAATGTGACATCCGTGTAGGGCAACAGATCAAGTCCGTGTAGGGCAAAAGATCAGGTCTGTGAAGTGCAACGGATCTCATCTGTGAAGGGCAACAGATCAGGTCTGCGTAGGATCCCCCCCCCCCCCATTCCTGCTCCATAAACACCAGTTTGCCGCCCTCAGCGGGGTAGTTTGTACGGGGAAAATATTAATAAAAAAGACTTTTATAATTTCCCTGTAGCACTGTACTTCACACTGGATCCATTATGCAAATTGGCTTCGTCATCAGATACAGCAGCCAGCCAGGTGGGTGGGCGGATGAGGCAGGAACCCACCTCCCCGCCTCCACCAGACAAGTCTCAAGTTTCTTTTCCTTGCCTCTGTGTTTATTAACGTGTACCTCAAGTTCCTCCCTCCCTCTGCCGATGGCCCTTCCCTCCCTATTGTCTTCTCCGGAACCATCATCGCCGTCACCGCTATCATCGCCCTTATCATCGACATCTTCCTCGGATTCCTGTAAGTTACGCTCTTGGGATTCCCGTAACTTACGCTCCTGAGAATCGCGTAAATTACGCTCCTGGGAATCGTTATCGTTTATTTCCTCTCTAACAACACCCGTGATCGTTTCCCAGAGCAGCTCGTTATACGGTCTTCCAACAACCAATCAGGGATGAGGACTCTACGCTCTTGGCCAATGAGAGTGCAGGCTGCAGCTCTCATAAGCTATAGGGATTCAAGACTGAACACTTTCAGCCAGTCATAGCTCAAGACCCAATACACTCAACCAATAAGGATTCAGGTCACAACTCTCCTCAGCCACTGTCGTCAAGGACTCATAACTTGCAGGGCCAATGGGCCTTTGTATCTCCAAGCAGCCCTGGTGTTCGCTCGGAATATACGTTGTCACACACAAGTGCCGAACACTATTTCCTCAAATGACAGGAAATTGTTCAAATGTCCCTAAATATGTGTGTTTATGGTGTGATTTCAGTACTTTGTTGCAGAGTTATTGTTACTCTTCCCTAATGAGTTCTTTCATGAATCATTTGCATCATCTTGCCTCTCTTGTCATGTTCACTATGGAGCAACATATTCCACGCCTCGTTCCTTGCTATAAGGTAAGGAATGTCATTCTAACACACTACTGTACAGTGGGATTCCTTTCCCTGACCCTGTCATATGTAAATCTGTCATCTTTCAAGTTTCTCTCACATTACGAAATCTTCCTTTATGTTTGTCTACATGCAGGGGTACACACACACACACACACACACACACATGGCCTCATCTAACATGTGGGGATGAAGTCACTGTACCATTCCCAACACCGTCACCTCACCAGAGATCCCCTTTCCCCTTATTGCAGATCGCCATTAAAACCACATCGAACCCATCCCAGTTGGTACACACCGCCACCAGAAGAGTCCCATCCAATGCAATGTCAAGAGAACTTCAGATGACAGTAAGAAATTTGTTAAGTTCAAACAGCAGTAAGAAACTAGGCAAGATAAGGTCGGATGTCAGATAGAAACTTGTTAAGTTCAGACGGGAGTAAGAAAGGAGGAGCTGATGCGGTATAAGCATATGACAGAGTAATCTATACGTGGGTAGAGGGTGACACTCTGGCCAGACGGGTCATGAGGAATGCATCTGTGACGCTCAGGGTTATGACTGGAAGTTACAGCGGCGTCGGTACAGCTGTTAGGCACAATAGGAGGGGTAGGGGGGTTGCTCTCTGTAACTGAAAGCTTTTCATATTTGGTAAGCACAGTTTTCCTGTAGCTCCTGTGGTATAACTGTGGTATATTCTCATCATTAGGCTCGTACAGACCTGCAGTCTGCTTAATCTCCTGACTATAAATATAACAGAATGTGTGTGTCTGATTCAGTGTGGTAATATTTCAACATCTGGATATTAGGTGAATGTGAGCGGAAAAAGTTAGATGCACTTTTGAATATAATTACACGCTAAATTTCCGGTCACATGTTGTTTGTTCATAAAGTGAACTTTTAACAAGGAATGTTCGTGGCTGTCAGTTCATCACTACTTGAAGTGAACTAACGCTTAAAAGTCTAAGGGAGTATTGAGTGATCATTCACCGTGTAAAGCAAGTCATGCCAGTTGCCAACTGAAACGCAAGGTTATGTCTGATAGCAGCAGGTGAATGTGACCTCCTTGCTGGAGCAAGACATCAACCTGATGTGACCTGGGTGTTGAGGGAATCCTCTGACCTGGTCAATGAACGGCTATAGTGACCTGGGTAGAGAACGGCTCTAGTGACTTGGGCGAAGAGCGACATCTCGGGCAACCAGCTCACCGCTTCTTCCTCTCCCCATCTGTCTGGGAGGACTCCCCAGGGGTGTTCACCCCCCCCCCACCCAGGAAGCTAATACAGTATGGAAAACTCTCAGTAAAAGTTCTAAGGCCAAAGAACCGCGTATGTTTGAGAATATTTTTATCACAGTTGAAGCGAAAGACAAATGAAGGAATCGTCAACAAACTGAAGACTTTTTCTTGGGCCGGGGGTGGAGGTGAAATTTATTCTGTGGCTCAGGAAAGTTGACCAGAAAATGAAGTTTACTTCTGTCGAGGGGGTTGAGGCTGGGATGGGGTTGTGGGGTTGGGAGCGAGAGAAAGTTAGCTTGGGGTTTGGATAGGGAAAGTGGTGAAGTTTGTTTAGAGTGAGAAAAGATTTGGGAAGCTTTTTCAGGCGTGAGAGAATGGGATATAAAACTGCGGTTTTCATACCGGCTAGAAAATTGGAGGTATTCATAGTGGCTAGAGAAAATGGGAGGTTAATCTAGAAAGAAAAGGGGAAGGATTTATTCCGGGTTTGGATGGGAATTTGTTTAACGAAATGGGTGTTTATTCTGGGTATGTAGAAGATGTTTACTTAGGGTGTGTATGGGTCATGTTTATTCTGGGTGCTGATGTATTTCTTTTGGGTCTCAGATGTGGAGACTTGCTTCTTGCAAGGCGTATGTGGGGGTAGAGGTGTGTGGGGGCCGGGCGGGTAGCATGCGTGGGTGGACACGTAGGTATCGCTTGAAGCATCGACTCTGTGCACCAAGATGGTGACGAGGAAGGACTGTGGGCTCTGTGGGTGGAAGGCCAGGATGCCTGCACCACATTGCCCCCCCCCCACCCCACTCCCCGGAGCCTGGGTGTACCTCACACCCTCCCGAGTACCCGGTAGCAGAGTTAAACATAGTAATACCATGGTGTAGATGTTTACTCTGGGTGTATATCGAGGGTGTGAGGAGTGTCTGATCCTTGTGCAGCCAGCTAGGGGTGTATCCTGAGTGTAGATCTAGAGGGGAGGGGTGGAGACCAGGACTTGGGACAGAGGGAGACACTGTGTAACCGTGAAAGTAACGTCTGTGATACCTTTATATAAAGGATTTTCTAAGAACTTTTTCCTTTTGTCAAGAAGCTATGTTGGTAGAACACTAGTCCCAACCTTTGACCCCTGACCTTTTGACCTTCTGATCAATAGAAACTTTCGTGAACCTGTAAACAATGGCCCCACCAGTAGCACTGTTGACTCCTCATGATCTTAACACCAGTTATAATTCACAGTGGCACAGGAGGACACGTCCACCACTAGACCCACTACAGTACGGTCGAATTCTCATGAGGGAGGGACGGGAATGACAACTTTAATATACCGTGATGAAAGGCTTGTATAACTAACCACGTCCTATAAGTATAGAATTAAGCAAAACTTATAAACAAATCCGGATGACCCTATGTATGACCCACTTCTATCTATGCCACAAACACATCATCCACGTGCATCTATGCCACAAACATCCCACTGCCGTCAGTGTCTGGATGGCCTGCATGAAGAACGAACTCCATCTGCATTTACCTCCCACGTTCCCCGCTGGATCACGTCATTACTGAGGTTCCTTAGCAGCGGGAGGACGAACAGGAAGTCCTGGAGGAGGCAGGAGGTGCCGAGGGCCCTCCACGGGCCTCACTCCTCAGGGGTGAGGGTCTTCATGCTATTGTTGTGATGTGTACATTGTCCGAGGCCTTCACTCCACGCTCTTATGATGACATGGATGACGTCTCTATGGCGAAGCCAAGACCATTTTCTTTTGTACAGGTGTGGAGAGAGAGGCGTGTGGGAGGCTGGGTTAGGAGTGAGAAGTGTGAGGAAAGCTGGATGAGGAGTAAGAGGTGTGAGGGTGGATAGGTGTGGAGAGAGAAACTGACAAACACAAGTCACTTTTGGTCATATAAAAAACAGACAATCAGACATATGTATAAGATCAAACTCATTCGAACGTACAGAACGTACAGACAGACATACCTACACGCAGAACCTACAAACAGATATACGTACCTGCACACAGACAACCCACCCTCAATCAAACATGGACACAGACAGAGCGACACAAACAACGGCAAAACTTCACAAAGGAGAAAAGACGGGAGAGAGAAGCGATCCATCTGCCAGCCAGGCAAACACGTGCAGAGAAAAGACCAGAGACAACCAACTGACTTGGGAAGAAATTGGCAAACTATAAAAAGCGAAACAAGAGGCAAGAATCAACTTCACTCCAGCAACACAGTTTGGCCCTCAACTGAGGCTTGCCAGTGAATGGACTTGCCAACTCCCGCTAGAGCTACAATACCAAAGCTGAAAGTTTGCCTGCGTTTTTACCTTTCTAAATAAATGTTTGCGTCGGCCGCGTCTTAGCTCAATCGCCTCCAGTTATCCCGGAGCAAAACTTGTGTAAATGGGTTTCCCTTTAGAAAGATATTTTTGTTAATGAAATTCGCTGGCGTCTGTAGGAGAGCCCCAGGCGGACCTCACTCCCCACCTCGAGTTATATAGTTTTCTGTACTC
This sequence comes from Panulirus argus, assembly GCA_038088735.1. Taxonomy (NCBI): domain Eukaryota; kingdom Metazoa; phylum Arthropoda; class Malacostraca; order Decapoda; family Palinuridae; genus Panulirus; species Panulirus argus. Next base: position 19,388 of record JAYMFT010080847.1, on the reverse strand, counting down.
ATTCTTCTCAACCATTACTTTGCATTATAAATTTATTTCCTAATTCTACAAACAAAATCCTGAATCACATATATATATATATATATATATATATATATATATATATATATATATATATATATATATATATATATATATATATATATATATATATATATATATATACTTGTGTGTCTGTTTTTCTGCGTGTGTGTGTGTGTGTTTGTGTGTGAAGGCAATTATGCATATACACCGTTCTGTTTCAACAGAATGATTACTAACAAGGATTTAATCAAATTCCCAGTAAAGACCCAACAGGTGAGGGAGGAACCCACATCCACTCTGGTTGGGTTCTCAATGCCTTGTGTCTGGCCACAGCGGCTTGGGTCACTTAAGCTCTCCCAGGTCACATGCAAGTCATATGCACCTTTACCTCAACATGAACTCGTATATTCTCTCTCTCTCTCTCTCTGGTAGTAAGTGGTAGGCAGCCACCGACCAGGAAGATCTATTGCCGGCACTATCCGCAGTGAGCCACCACTTCAGTGGCTCTCAAGTGTCACTCCTTTCCACAGGTAGCTGTTTTTTCTTTCTGCCTAACTCAGAAGTGGGCTGCTGGCTTTCAGTCCACAAACATTCAGTCTCTCCATCGTACACACAACGCTTTACATCACGCAACTCACACAATTCTTTCTTCAAAACTCAAATTTTCCAGCGGTGAACGCTACACGGTAAACCAGCCTTTTGGCAAACTGTCGCAAGCCTTAAGACTCTCATCCATACGACACCGTCGGGAGTCTTGTCTTTCCAAACACACTCTTCTTTGGCCATTTCCTTTCCTCTCCTGCAGTCGTCACCATCTCCCAAAACATTTCCTCATTCTCTCTGAAGGTCACCGATACTCCCTTCCCCGTCCTTCATTTTTCTCTTCTCCAGTTCTTGCGTGTTCCTCTTGATCTTCCGTTTTTTCTTCTACTCCTTCCAGTCACTGCGACTGTTTCCCCGCATATACCGTCCACACGCTTCTCTTTTCTCTTTCACTAGCAAAGTGAGTTCCTCGTTCCATCACTCACTTCCATTCCTCATATGCCCACACACCTCTCACACACTTTTTATCTGCACTGCTTTCCCACACACCTTCCACTACTTGCCCACTCTCTCCGCGTGTCTTTTCCTCTCACTCTTCCTGCCGCTCTTCACTCAATCTCTCTCGGCATCTCTGCACAGAAGCCTCTTCTCCAAGCTCGCTCTCTCTCAGTATCTTCCACCAACCCATTTCATTATCTGTCTTCTTTCAGCCCCTATAAACTTTCCCACACGCCTCCTCCAAGACATGATCAGACGTCCCAACTGCTGCTTGCACTGACATCCAACAAACTCTTACGTGCGCACCGGTCATTAAGAGCAAAACCCAGTAATGTCCGCTGGTCACAAAACCCCTCTCACCCACGAATATCTATGTTAGCACTTTTTCTTGAATAACGTATTTCCAATCACCAACCCTTTTTGAGCACAGAACCCGACGAGCTGTTCCTCCCATTTCCACCCATCTCGGGTACCTCATAATCCTCAATGATGTCATGAACTGCCACATTATCCAGTAGCATTCACATCTCCCATCACGAGGACTCACTCATCTACCAGAAAGAGTTCTCTCTCTTCCTCACTCCAGGTGTGCAGGCACTGACAGTCACCGATCTCTCGTAATCTTCTTTCATTCACACACACGTTAGTCCTAAACTCGCTCTCTCTTACACTGACACATTCCCAGGACTCCCTCGTCATCGGGAGTGCCACCACGTCCTTTGCTCTCCTCCTCGCCTTAACCCCGTGCCTTATTCCTGAGATATTCCCAAGCCATTCATCCGATTCACTCAGAACCAGACCATCAAAGATCCTCTCCTCATACAGAACACCCATCTCTCCCTTCCTTTCATCCTGGCTACACCCACGAACATTCAAACACCCCAGCCTGAGCCTTCGGGGCCTTGGCCTTTCTTCCGCTCCTTCATTTGGAAAGAGACAATATAAGTGGGGGAAAGTTTCTCGTCTCCCGCTCCCGCCCGGTTGTCGCCCCTTACGACACGCAGCAGTACGTGGGGAGCTTCCTTATCTCCCTCTCCCCGGGGTAGAGGAAAACTTTGATTTAGAACGAAGAATCGTGTGGATTACGTGTTGTCAACTGTTACGTGAAACACTGAGAGCTAGGTAGGGGAATGTGACAGCCACTTTGGTGCTAGTTTACTCCCTTCCTCTTTTTTCTTTTTTCTCTCTCTCTGTCTCTCTCTCTTTCTCTCTCTCTTTGTAGACATAAATATACATACATAAACATTTTCATCGAGGTAATTGGTAATCAGATATAAAGAAACCAGAGACTTTTAAGCTTGCCTGTAAATGCTACATTAGAGATGATAAAGAGAGTAGCTCCCGTGTCGACCCCAGACCAGCAGCCAGGCGGGACAACAGCCTCGTCAAGATCTCTCCTGCTCAAAAACTCCCGCGAGAGACGAATTCTTTCTGCAAATATTACATAGAATATTCGTAGGGTGTGGAGAGGGTTAAGGACGCTAAGTTGCAATCTCACTTTACATATTTTGGGAATTCGAGCTTTCTCGGTCCAAGCTTGACTGAGGGTGGGCAGTAGCCCGGCTGAGGGTGGGCAGTAGCCCGGCTGAGGGTGGGCAGTAGCCCTGCTGAGGGTGGGCAGTAGCCCTGCTGAGGGTGGGCAGGGTTATCAAACATAAATGACTCTCTTACTTCCTTAGGGAAGTCATTGTATCACAATTGAATTCTTCGTAAATTACTTTTATCATTCTAAACATGTTAGTCGATGTTAAATTCTTTAAACTAATTCTTAGATATTTTTCAGCAGGATGTTTATAGTGTGTGCCCAGGCTTCATCTTGGCTGACTGGTGCAGACTGTGTTTCTGGCACACAAATCCCAAAGAAGGAACAATGTAATTTCATTATCATTTTTCTGAAAATTAACCGTTGTAAAGGTAATTTTGTAAGTGGGACATATATACCTTAGTATAATCCTGATCTAAATTCAGGGATGGAGTTTGTTCTGCAGTTAATTTATGACGTAATATTCAGGATACAGTTTAAACTTTTTGTCGTCAGCTTTATATATTTTCACTGCTTGTTTTAATGAATACTGTCTCATAGTGTACTTGTTTGTTTGTCTGAGTGTGTGTCTGACGAGCCTGGAGGTGAGGTGGGCAGAGTGGTTGCTGGTCGTTGTTCAATAGGCGTCTAACAACCTTCTCTCCCTCGTCTTGTCCCACACTTCACCACCTTCCTTCATTCTCCCCGTCCCTCCCTTCCCATTCCTCTTTACCCACCCTAGCTATTCCACCCCAGCTCCCCACCCTCCACCATCCTATCTAAGCTGCCCATCCTCCCAGTCCCTGGTCCCCGACCATTCCTGCGTGGAAGAGGTCCCCGGGAGGACTTAAGACCTCTGCTTCAGACAACCCCTCAGCCGTGCGTATATATTTTTCTAACTCATTCTCCGTCGCCACCTTCCATCAGCACACTGGATAACAAAAGAGACACCCTGGCCATCCTTTTCCTGTTTTTTTTTTTTTCTTCGTCTTTCCTGGAGAGAGTGCTGCTTCCTGGGAGCTGGACGCACCATACGCTGCTCCCATCAGGAGTCTCTCTGCTGGCAACTACCCTCCGCCCCGGCTGAACAAACCGCTGATGAAATTTATTTGGAAGAGAAAACTCTGATCCAGAATCGAACGCAACAAACCTGGATTGGAACAAATATAAAGTAAAATGAACAAATTTCCCTGCAGAAGGGAGAGAGAGAGAGAGAGAGAGAGAGAGAGAGAGAGGTCCCGGCTCAAGATTTACTGAAGCAACGTTTTTCATCAGCTGAGTTAAGGCTGACTTTTTCCTGCCAGTTTGCCTTGCTAGGTTGAGGGAGCCGCGCCGGGCGGGAGCAACGCTCGCAGCTGAGGTGATGGAAACGGAGTCAGCGCACGCCACTTCGCCTCCAGCTGTTGCACTCTTAGTAAGTCGAGAGTGAGGAGCACCAGCGAGGAGCCGACGACGATGGAACACGTGCCTCCAATACACCAGATCACGCATCACTGTTCACGGAGGAACCCAACAGAAGGACGAACACATCATCGCCAGATCTGAGAAATCTAACGAAAAATCAAAAGGTGTCTTTTGACTGAAGACAACTTGTGCTTATAAGAATTGCTTAGTGATAATATATTTTGCTTAATATTGATGATATGTTGGTTCGTCTGTGAGGTTCCATATAAAGGAGAGCAAAAATACAGCTGCTATTTCGGTATATACTGTAAGTTTTACCATTTTAAATCTATATATGTTTATCTTGGTTATATTGTGCATTATATTTTATATACTCTGGGTATATAGGTTTGACCCCATGGCAAAGGTAATGCTCCTCCTGAATTTATTGATTATCTTATTACATGAGGAACTGTGCCTGACACACCTCCCTCTGTGACGAAGAAAGAGAAAGAAAGAAAGTGATGTGCAGAATAGAGAAGAGAAGAGGCAAAGGGAATTGGAAGGAATGAGAGGATCATGAATAAAGATACATAGTAGATGAAGGAAAGGTATGAAGAAAGGACTGATGATAATGAGGGAAAATGGGTGAAATAGAAAAGAAACTGAGGGAAAGGAAATAGAATAAGTAGAGCGAAGAAAATGAGGTGCATGAAGAGAATGAGGGTGAGAATGATGAGATAAGGAGGGAGCTTAGAGACGCCTCATTACCTCCCCGTAAGGGAGACGGGAGGCCATTAGGGCTTGAGTGGTGGTGATCTGTTGTGCTCACTCCCTCGCCCTCTCCAGTGGTGATGTTCTCTTGTGTTCAGCCCCCTACATCCCAGGTGGTGGTGATCTGTTGTGTTCACTCCCTTACCCTCTCCAGAGGTGGTGTTCTCTTCTGCTAACTCCCCCTCCATCCTTCGCTTTTTTGTTTCCTTTCTTTTCCATCTATTGTTCCTCCTTCTTCTCTTCCTGTTAACTCCCTCCTTCTTTACCTGTCCACATGGATCTGCTATTCAGTCCTCACTCTAATCTTGCACGAAACACGAATAAAGACGAGAGAGATGAAGCAGTGGGAGGGGGTGGAGGGAGGGAGGGAAGGAGAAAGTCTATTATATTTTGAGGAAGTGGAAAGCCTGGGTTGTTATAGTGTCAAGTCATAGCTGTTGGGAAAGACCTGGGAAAGTAAAGAGTTTCAAAGCTTAGCGACGTCGGGAAAGAAACACGTAATGGCGTACGGCAAAATCCTCTCAACACTTTTGAATACCATTATTCCCTCCCACAGGTACAGAAGGAATACATATTGTCAGTTATGTCCTTTAGCACATTCATAGCCTACATTTTCTTCATATTCACCACACTTGCAATATAGTTACAGAAAACTGTAATTTACAAAAATTGAATTTTATGTAAACCTTTTTATCTATAAACATGTAGATCTTATACTCAAAAGTTTTATAATTCTATTGTCAGAATAAATAAAACATTGCCATTTTCATTAACTTTCCTCTGGCTTTTGCAGTAGGGGATCATACAGTCCCACCTTCCGCTATCCCCTTAGATGAGGCAGGAGGGAGGCCGCCCAGGCACTATAATAGACCTTAAGTGCCATCTGTTTGAATGAAAGTAACACTAGAGAGAGAGAGAGAGAGAGAGAGAGAGAAATACGATAATTTGACCGCCAGACGGAGTCTCCGATATACCCAGTTAACTTTAGGTTAAGAAGATTTAAGATTAGAAAGTTTAGAAGCTTTAGAACATTTAGAAACTTGGGAAAAATTGGTTCCTGTTTCTTATGGGCCACCGGGAAACGTCGAATTGTTAGTAAATCTTGAGGCTTAAGGCGAAGTTTTCTGCAACAGAAAATGTTTTTTGGAAAATCTGAATTATTTTGACAAGCCATAGGGGGTTGCCGGCTGCTGTTTAGTCGTTGCAACCATGTTCCATGTGTGAAATGCAAAGATTTCACCATGTCTATATAATATATCTATCTTTTGTCTGATTAGAGTATGTGACGGTACCTGTTGTGTGGATAGGATAAGTGACGGCATCTGTTATTTTGGATGGGGCTGTTGTAACCATGATCCGCCAGGTATAACCAAACACCCCAAAGCCTCTGATGTAACATTTGTGGATCATTAAAGCATCATGGTTGGAAGACACGGGTCTCGCTCTCTATCTATTTACCTTCCTGCCAGTAAATGTATATTTCTCTCTCCTCCTTCTCTCTATGTATCTTAGCCCATGTACCATCATAAGACGTCTCTGAATGATCTCAGAAAATTAATTCCCACCCAATTATTTACCCTTTCACGAGCACTCTCGAGGAGTCCAAATATTGACTCGGCTAAATATATAACTATTGCTTTACCATCAGTTGAGGTCCTAAGCTGTGGTGAAACGCTCGCATTCACTTTCATTTGGTGTATAATCTTGTGTAACGTAACAGAGGAACTTTGCTAAAGTGTGATTTGTGTCGTGGTGGGCTTAAGTGCAAATACCCCCCCCCCCGTGTAATCACTGGTATGTTTACACTTGACACCTGAGTGTAAACAGTGAGGTTTCTTGTTACCCAGCGTGGACCTGTTCATGATGAACCACCTCCCCCCCCCCCACTTCCCCTTCTGTCACCCACCGCCTCTTCCTCTTCTCCCTCCATCTCCGAGGTTGTCCTGACGTCCCATACCAACTAGCCCTTCCCTAGCCTTCCCACCCTATCCCTTAGCCAGTACTGTTCCACCGGCCAGCTGTGGGATGGGCTCATCTCCCACTGAGTGCTTGGTTGTGGAAGTGACGTAATCGCCACCGCAAGAAGCACTGAAACACCAACACCACCACCATCACTTGTCTTCCTCCTACACCCTACCTCTCTCGTGTCAATAACCCCATTTTGTCTTCCTGACGTTTCCTTCCCCTAGCGTTTCTTTTCCTTAGCGCTGTCTTCCCCTGGTGTTGGCTTGCCCTGATGCTGTCCTCCTCTGGCGTATTGTCTTCCCCACGTGTTGTCTTCCCATTGTATTGTACTTCCCTGGTGCCGTCTTCCCCTGGTGTTGCCTACCCTTCGGAATTTCTTCTCTTTGTGTTGTCATCCCCCTGGTGTCTTTTCCCCTGGCCTTGTCTTCCCCCACCAGGCAAGTGAGACGTTGCCAGCGTCGTCCAATTAGTCACACGATACCTGGTGTGGAGCCTGGGAGAGCTGGGAGTGAGATGTGAGAGGTCACATGGAATGGACGAGAGAAAGCAAGGGAGAAGATGGAACAGTACTGTTGGAGAAGGTGGAACAGAGCTGTTGGGGGAGGAGATGGAAAAGTGCCGTTGAAGGAAGAAATGGAGGTGAGAGAGAACAGGAGAGGTAAGGGAGAGGAAGCCAGGGATGAATGGGAGAGAGCGAGTCTAAGACCATTCAAAATATACGAAAAAGGAAAGTAATTTACATTTGGAAATTAATCAGAATGAAATTCGTCTGACGAAGCAGACCACATCACATCGGCTGGCCTCACAGAATCTAATGGTGCAAGAAACTAAGCTGTAATCCATGTGTATACCTGGTATACCCTGCAGGGGGGAAGTTTACCATTCTGTCCCTCAAACACACAATAAAACCCCAGCGTAAACAGGTCAGCATGATCAGTGGATACTATGCCTCGGTGAAGAGGTGTGACACAGACCGGGCCAGTGTAGGCAGCGCTGTGCCACAGGCTCGACGTGTGTAGAGAGGCAGCTAATAAGAAGAAAATGGGATTCGGTTTTATTTTTTCTGTCGCTTTCTCTTTCTCTCTCCCTCTTCTCTGATTTCCCTTGCTCTCTCTCTCTCTCTCTCTCTCTCTCTCTCTCATATGTTTTCCTCTATTTTCTTTCTCTTGGTCTCTGCTTCTCCTCTGCCTTCTCTTCTTCACTGCCTCTCGTCCTCTTTCCCAAGCACTCTCCCAGCCCCAGTGGTGTGTCCGGAAGTGTTGGGCGTCCCCGTGATGTCCCCACCACTTGCACGTCTCGGGATAGCGCCCAGGGATTTTGGGTTATCACGTGTCACCCGTTCCAGATCCTCCACAGTCATCCCAGGAGCCACCCGTCCCAGCAGCTGGCACCTATGAGGGGCGTTAACGATGGTCCCTCGGTCTACAGGAGCCTCAGGATATGGTTCCAATCCTGCCACGGAGGAGCCCTTTTGATTTTAGTGCCCCTTGTGTCCCAACGTATTCTCTCAGGTCTTATAGCCCAACTTTCCCTCCCATGATCCTCTCTGGGAGGTCTCCAGCTGTGGGGGGTCCAATATGGTCGTCGTCTTCTTAGAAGGATCGAAACTTGATATATATGGGATCCTGCGTAAGCTGGACCCTTACTCCAGGAAGCTTCCTACGACCTATCCTTTTAGCAAGGTGACAAGGTCTGACTGGGAGTTATCCTCTTCCTAAACGGTTCCCAGACCATCCTCTCCTCCTCCTCCTCCTCCTCATTATGTAAGTCCTTTCTTGTGGGATATCCTTACGCCAGTGGGCTCTGAGTGACCTCTCCCCCTCCTTGTGTACTTCCTTCGGAGAAGAGCCACCTAGTGGCCGGCAAGGGCGGCTCTGGGAGGCTGGCTGACGCCACGGGGCAACGCTCAGTGCCCCGGCAGACACGGTGAGAGGAGGACGTCCCTCCCAGGCAACGTCCCGCCCACACCAACCCAACTCGGGACGATTGCTCCGGCGAATAGTCGGACGTGGCTTGTTGAGCGGCTCGCTTGGAGTGACACTCGCTCGAGGGCAGCTCGTCCTCGGGTGATTACCGCTGTGATTAAGGAACGACTGAGAGGGAAGATACGGATCTGTAGTTAACGAGTAATGATTTTTACCACCTGGCCTGAGTGTGTTCAGAAAGGATAGATTCACACGGGTGTTCGCAGACGACTCTACTGCAAGTGCGACCTCAGAAACACAGGCAATTGAAGCTCAGAGCGAGGCTGATATAACGCTGCTTGATTAAGGATTATCAACGACTTTATGGAAGAAAAGAAAGTACCAGTAATAACGGGGAAAAGTATTATTGGCTAAGCTGGAGTCGTCATGTGTCGGGGCGCGTCTGGTATCGCTTATTAAGACGTGAAGAGGAGCAACTCCAGACTTAAACTGACTGTAATGTTGGCATGAGAACTCTAGTTAAGGTAAGAGATCTGGCTAGACTCTCTCTCTTTCTCTCTCTCTCTCCCCACTTTTAAATCACACACTTTTCTCTCTTTTTTTCTTTGGTGTTCTTTGTTTCTATCTCTATTTCTCTGTCCCCTTTTTCTCTCTCTGTCTCTTTTCTTCTCTTTCTGCCTCTATTTCTCTGTCTCTCTCTGCCTGCCTGCCTCCCTTCCTCTCTCTCTTGCTCTTTTTCTCTCTCTATCTTCCTCTCTGCTTCCCTCCCTGCCAGCAACCCTTCTCTTCCGCTGTCTGTTGCCCTCCACTCAGCCAAGGGTAAAACACAGCATTTCTATTTGCTCTTGTCTATTAATTAAGGTGAGTAAATAAAGAGTTTTGCTTACCATGAGAGGGAGGGGCAGGTTCATGATATTGGGTCATACGAGGCGGGATAATGTTGCCTGCGCGCATCCCGTCCTGCCGCCATAAAGATCATTTCAATACACCGTTACAGCCTCCAGCGATTTTCTTTCTTTTTTTTTTTACAGCTAGTTCTGGGACACTTATCCTGAACGGGTCTCTTTTATGGTAAATTGCATTTACAGACGTAAATGACTGTAGACGTTTAGGTCTTCCAGAATCCCAAGGAAATGTAAATCTTTGTCAAGAAATGATTTACTCTCACATCTCCGTGGGTCACACGAGAATCATACGTGGCGTATTGCATATCTGTGCATGTCTGAATGAAAAAAAATAGTCAGGTAATTCTATACATTTTGTTTCCTGATACTTTTTTAAATTACATTTCGTGATACTTTTTTTATTAATGGAATAGACTCAATTAAATTGAAAGGTAATGGATTTTTCTTTCGTTATGGACTTTAAACACAGGAATGCTTTTCTTGCGTGTCTTGATATCAGTTCGGAACATGACACGAAATTTTCCGCCGTGTCATACGACACATGAGAAAACATTTCCTGTTTTTTATGTTGAAGGCTCCAGTCACGGACAGATAACTATACACACTCATATTACAGGGTTCGAAGGTATATATAAGACACTTCACGGATGCTCTTGTATAAGATAATGAGATGATGAAAGGGTTGCTTTGGGTCGGGGAATCCACGGGAAGCACAGCCTAACTTCGGATCTCATAACTGTGCTGACCACTTGTTCCGTTCGCTAATGGCCGGTGGACAGGCGGCATACAGGGACTATCTTAGTTGAGGTCCAGCTCTTGGCTGATTTGCGAGGACAGCTTCGTTAACTCGCACAACAACTTGGCTAACTCGTACAATTTTGCTGGGGCCACAGAACCTCTTAGCTGTGTCGCAGAGAACTGCACTGAATTATAAAGAAATATGGATCATTCATGCAGCTTAGCTGAGTCATAGAAGCAATTAGGTAAGTCGCACAACCACTTGCCTGAATCACAGAACCCTTTCGCTTATGGCTAGAGTCTCTTAAGCTGAATGGTGGAACTCCATAGTCACATCGTCAGGACATGCAGCTGAGACGTATAAAAATCCTTTGTTGGTTCATGGAACACGTAGTTGACGCGTAAGTTAGTTTGTCTGAACATAGAACCAATCAGCTAAGTCACAGAACCATTAACTGATCTATACTCCACTTAGCTGCATGGTGGAAGACCTTAAATGAGCCACAGAACGACGTAATCAAACAGCAGAACCACATAGCTGACCGTAAAACCACACAAATAGTAGCAGAACCACACAGCTGGTTTGCGAAACCACATATCGTAGTCGTGGAACTACCCACTGAAGTCTATGTGTCGCTCAAACAAGTTATAGAATCAGCTGAATCGTATGACGTGGTCTGTGTCCCGGACGTGTCTGCAGTGCCTGAGCAGCTGATCAACGTACGTGAGAAGTAGAGACACATATTTGATTAAAGATTCACAGTCCGGCCTTACTGTAAGGTTTAGATAAACTGCAGAGCTATTTTAGTCACATTACTTACGAGAAAAACTTATTTCTTTAGACTATGAACACAGATACACACACACATGCACACAAACACACATACAGTGCTTGTGAAAGCAAGTAAAGTGAGAAGTGTGTATTGCAAGGCGGGAATCTTGACAAAGTATTACTGTGGTATTGTGTGAGCCAAGAGGAAATTGCTTCTGATAATCATCAGGATTATTACTAATTACTTGCAGTAATCGTTCAGGAGATATACTCATGGACATGTAAAGGAAGATACTGTTTACCTAATGATGGAGAAATGTATCTATTGCTCACCTGATGTCATATTGTGGTATTATCTTCACTGACTTACAAGATCAGATTTCCTAAACACGTTACACATCTCCCGCCAGATATCAGCCTCATGCCAGCCAGACCAGAGGAACTAACAGTGAGGCCGGTATACTAAATATTAATAATATTCATGTGACTTACGAGTGATAATTCTTGAGGAAGATAATGGATATCTCGCCGGAGTCTTAATGAGGGGATGATGGTGGCAATTACTGAGACTAATGAGGTTCTGAACAGAGGAGAAGGTCAGGTCAGGTCATTCCCGGGTCGAAGAATTTCACCAGGAATGGATGGAGTACACATTCTGTATTCATAGCCCTGGGTGCAACCATCCTGATTGCCTCCGTCCCCCTCACAGCCCTGATTGTCAAGATCTGATTACGATGATCCCCTCACAGCTCCGCCAACCAAGATCCTGATTGCAAGGGTGTTCGTGATTGTTAAGGTCCTGATGGTGGCGATCCCACAGCTGGAGGTAGATATAGACTGTGATAGTTCATCAGTTGTTGTTCTCCCGAGAACTTCTGTATTTGCTGGAGTTCTCTTATAACAGGGACAGTCCGGAGCATTCCATAAGACAGTTGTCCGTACCAATCCACAAGGGGAACAGTCCGGACCCTTCCATATGAGAACAAACTGGACACTAAAGTCTTCCAAAGAAATGTTGAAAAAAGGTTAAACCCAAGTTTAAAGTAAACAAAAGAGAGTTGAGATGCGTGCCAGAGTTGCCGACACGGGAAAATTTTGCTCATAAATTCATTTCATATTTTCCACAACGATCCCTAAATGAGAATTGTAATGATCCTTTTTGAATACATTTGGTGAACCGGGGAATAAAGTTCCTGAACCACTGAATCATTACCTGCACCGGAAAACCACACAGAAAGGTTAAAAGAATACATACAAAACAATCATTTACGCTACGAACCACTTGAACCGTAGGATAGCCTAGTTGAACCAGAGAACCACGTAGCTGAAGCATGAAATTGCTTAGTTAAACCGATGAACCACTAGTTGAACCTCAGGAAATCTTAGGTGAACCAGTTAATCCTGTATGGACCAGAGAACCACTTAGTAGAACCAGAAAACCAACTTCCCTGAAGCTGGTAGACAAACCAGAGAACCAGAAAGGTAAACCAGACAACCACTCAAGTAGACCACATGACAGATTATAAAGACCCCTTATCTCCATGAGAACACCACTTTTCCCTGTAAGAAAGCATTCAACTTAGAATTGAGACCCACTTTTCTGCGTAAGAACCACTCATTGTTTCACACGAAAACTCTTGAGGTTAATGTAATCTTTTATTTCAAGCTGTGAAGTCCGTCATAAATCAGTAGGCATTCCAGCTTAGTAAACCCCATGACAAAAACATTGGAAAAACCCAGATTCTATAAACCACCAAACGCCAATGTGAGAAATACAATATCGCCGAGCACATGTTCCCTGACAACATTTACCCGGCTAACGCCGCCAAGCAACCATATGGGATAATAATATCACAGAACCACAATGCCATATATTATCAACTGCGATATATACACTATACATGAAGTCAGAAACAACACACACATTGTAACACACTGGGCTTTAGTGTGAAATGAATGCTGAACAGTATCACAGCCGGTGAGGGTCAAGTTCACCACAAAGTTCCCCGTAATCCTCGTCCCATTCAGCCTTGCATTTTCCCTGTGTAACCGCCTGACCTCCACCTTCAAGGCCAGGCGCGGATTGGTGGCACAACACCCGCTGCCCGCCACGTCAAATCGTCTAAACAAAGAAGTGCACAGCGGCATGCGTAGGTAATAACATAATCCATCAGAAAATCATAACCGTAACATGTATACTATTATGATCTACGTGCGTAATGAAAGACAACATTTTGCATACAAAGGGTACAAAAAAAAATACATTAATAACAATCACTTAACTATTCAACGTACTATCATCACCAATGATGATACACTCATAACCTAAAGAGATTATCTACAGCAGACGACCACTTAGCTGAGTCAGAAAACCATTTGCTGGAGCAGAGAATCACTTAGCTGAATCAGGATGCCATGTACATAGTGCCAAAGGATGACTCAACATGAACACACTGTCAGCCTGAATAATATATTTTGCGATGTTCTCTCTTGCGTTCGATTACGTTAAGACAACTGCACGAAGCAGAGTGAAACATATCTCGCGCTTCCAGTAATGGCGGTCGAGTGTGAAAATACTTTTTCTGTATCTTCAGGTGTGAGTTTATTCCACAACTGCAGAGAATAATTCTTTGCCTGCTGTGCCACCCTGGGCGTCCCTCCGGTAATGGCAGTCGGCGCAGAGGAAGTGAGGACACTGAACAAGAACAGATATGGAGCCTTTTTTTTTCCTGCCAATTTCTGTCACGTTGCGACCTCTGAGCACGACTTGGACGCTCTGGGCCATGCAGGTCATGTCACAGGCTCAAGGGTAGTGAGGTAGCGCTCAAGGCTCGTGCTGTGGCAAGCAGTTGTCCTGCCCTTGTGTCCAAGGGTCGCACCACTGTGTTCAAAGGGTTAATCAGGATTCATCTAAAATAATCCCTCTGGGATTTTGATTTCTGAAACAAGGAAAGGAATTACATTGGTATGGCGGGTGAAGACGGCAGACCACACAACAACACTAGTACAGGCGACAGAGAACTGATCTCGTTTTCCCTCGATCAAAAGACATTCTTTCTCAGGAACCAAAGGAAATCAAGATCGAGACATTTCCTTGACCTCGTCTTCACGAGACCCGCGGAACGTGCAGATGGGAGTGTAGGGGGGTTGGGGGAGGTAGGGGTGGTGTGGGAGTCTAACAATAAGACCAGTCCAAACTTTGCTCGCAGCTCCTGCCATAAACCTCGCTTAACTAGCACGCCAAGTGGTCGATTAGAACCACTTTACCGGGACGCACGAACCAGTTACCCGAAGCAGCGAGACATCGAGATGAAGTCTAGCAACCCCGGCTGAACGGGAGGAAGGAACTGTCCTGCTGCCCAGAGATAATTAGAGGAAGAAAAGCAAAGTGTAGTAAATGGGAGCCTCGCCTCAGGACGGGTTTACGTAAACTACGGAAATTATTTACACGTTTAGTGTTATCTCGCTACGTGGCTGGAGTATATCCCGGTACATGGCTGGTTATACCTTCATATCTGGCTGGAGTATACTCTGATACACACCGATACACGGCCGGAGTATGCTCCGGTACACGGTTGGGGTATACCCCGGTACATGGCTGAACATGGTGCTTGCTTGAAAACTGTCTGTGTCTTGTGCAAATCTTTACATGTTTATACAGTACAGAGAGATATTAAACACACATACACAGACAGATATACACACAGACATACACACACACACACACACACACACATACATACCCATGCGTCATTAGCCAGGCCATAGCGCCCCTTACACCTCCTCATTCCTCAAATGATGAACATTTCAAAGCCTTTTCTTCACCATTTACGCGACACCTTCTCTAGGCCTTGCGCCCCATTGTCAGGGCGGCTCCTGAATAAAGGGGAAGACATGAAATATTCTGGAGAGGCCGCCAGAGTAGACCAGTTAGGGAGATTTCTTTTACACATCTTGTGAGACATTCCATATGTTTGACTCCTAATTATTCCACGGGTCTGGATGTGCTGGGACCATCGTTTGGAGTGACATATGAGGACATATCTTTTTCTCTCATACTTTCTGTTGTCAATAGATTTTTATTTCTAGAATGATAATGAGAGTCTTTTTCGTTCTTTGATGTCCGCCGCAGTGTGGCGTATACCGGCTTCGGTCGCTGGTCCAGATATACGCCACAAGTTGATGTCGCGAGGCAGGAGCAGGCAAGGCTGGACACACCCCCAGTGGCCCTGCCATACAGGACCGCCCCACCCCTGCAGTGCACAATCTGTCCCAGCAGAGTGACCCTCCCTCCCTCCCTCCCTGAAGACTCCTGCACCAGACATGAAGTTCTGGAATACACCAGAATATACCAGAATGTGCCGTTATGTACCAGAAAACATCAGAATCCACAAGAACATACCAGGATGCATCATAATACATCACAACACAGCTGAGTAGTCAAGAATACATATGAATTCACCAAAATGCAGTAAAATAAACCAGAATAGATTAAAACCCTTCGCAAGGGAAGAAAGTATGAGTTGGCACTTATTAAGTAACCATTGCATCGTTGGCGGCACTGCTTCCTGCCTATTTGTGGCACTGCTCCCTGCGTTCAGGCTTGAGTGTGGCAATCATACAGTCTGTGAGGGACTAATACAGTCCATAAGAGACTCACACAGTCCATGAGGGACTCACACAGTCCATGAGGGACTCACACAGTCCATAAGCGACTCACACAGTCCATGAGGGACTCACATAGTCCATGAGGGACTCACACAGTCCATAAGCGACTCACACAGTCCATGAGGGACTCACACAGTCCGCGGGTAAAGGGTGAACCACCATACATCACTCAGGAAAGGATGGGAGGCATGAAAACGCACATAAGCTATTAATCCTATGCATCAAAGGTCGGGTGAGGGCGGCATCACGTTAATCCCTTGCGTCAGAGGAGGGGATGGAGGGCATCACTCATACATACCACAGTATCAAACTGGTACCTCCACGGGTCCCCAGAGTTAGTGTGTCTGTCGACAAAATGGAATTACACGACTGAATGCGTTTATTTTTTTTTTTTTCGTTGATCGGATTAATTATAATCGAAATTACAGGTTGTATACATATTCATTCCTGACATCAAAGAGAACGCTCATATAATGCTATGTAGTTTTCACACAGTATTAATATTTTGCTTTCCTGCACATTTGACTCTACTTTTGTATATGAAAGATTTCATGGAAAATCATAATGAAAATAATGATATGTTGAAGCACAAGTTGTGTTTCGTTTTGTTTCAGTGTACAAGTGGAGTGACGGCTCTTGGGTCTGCCAGACAGCACATGTAAAACAAAGCTTCATATCCAGATGGACTGGAGGCATAAGTGAATGTTTACAGTGTAGGATTGCAGTGGCCTCGGACCTCTCTCCTGAAACTTACTTTTGTATTTGGTTCTGTAACGAGTGAGGGGAGGAGGCGGGCCGCGTGCGGTCAGTCGGGGACTCCCGGACGCTTAGCATTGACTGCCGACCAATAATTCCCACTCCTAATTTGCATAACCGCGTCGTTGCTGGTCCAATATCAAGTCAAATATGGAGGTATCCTCCTGGGAAGCCAGCTGCGGCACTACGCATCTCTCCGGAAACTCGGGAAATCGCGGAGAGCTTGCTAATACCTCCGCTCCCGTCCCACTGCAACACCCCGCCAGATCCGCCCCACATTGTCCGTTCCAACAGATCCGTCCTATCGCTACCATCCCAAAAGACCATCCCATCGCACCCGTCCCACTGCGCCTATCCCAACAGACCCGTCCCACCGCACCTATCCCACTCGGAGAGCTTCTCTGTGGCACAGAGGCACAGTTGAGGGCGTCCGTCCGTCCGTCCGTCCGTCTGTCCCACTCACGGTAATCCCTTCCTTGAAGAGAGTCTTACGAGCAAGATTAGCGTCGGGTCGCCCCCGTGATCTCACAGATAACAAAGTGTCGGATGAGCGCGACGAGGAACGTCGGGCGTGACACAAAACCTTCCAGTGATATGACGTGACCCCGGCATCTAATGGAGCGCTCGCCTCAGAGGGGAACATTAAGTATTCAGGTCTGACGGTCCCTGAGTAAAACAGGGACACACAAGACTCGTCCAGATACGAACCTCAATCTTGTGGCCGGAATCCTAAAGTTTTATAACCTGCAGTCTGTTGTGGTCTGGCAGGGCAGACGATCCTTTAATGTGCCTCTCGCCAGCAGATAAACGTGACGAGGATCCTGTGGTGGCCATCAGGAGGGTCTGTGTTCTGCTGGTCCCTCTGGCACCTTCCGGGGCAGCAAGCGTCCTCGTGTGGCACCCTTCAGGACGGCGTGTGTCCTGCTGTGGCAGTGATGGCCACTATGGCGGTCTCCGGGACGGCGTGTGTCCTCCAATTTCTTCCTCTGTATCATGAGATTTTAAGCCATTTTGATGTTAGAACGTGTATGACAGCGTCTGTGTCCTGCCAGGGAAGGAAGTGTGACGCAAGAGCGCAGTATGTGTCGTTTGCTCAAAGCCATGTGGGTTGCCCGCTGGACGGCACTTATTTTCCTGAATGATATCTCGTGAATTTCATTATGTTTTCCTGACGTCATCCCGTACTGAGTGTACTCAGCTGGAAGTCAGGACCATCTAAAGTTGGTTCTACAGGAGAGTTGACACACATTTCCTGTAGTTTCTGGTTAGTTAGATATACCTTAATGAGGTTCATTAACTAACTGATAAATCTTTAGTCTACGTGTAAATATGGCAACACTGCACATGACACAGACGTCATTTATGTGACGTCACTGCTGTCTAATCATGAGAAAGGAGACTCCAGTATGGACCAATCATAATACCTTAAGATAATTCCAAAATCACAGTATCAAAACTTTTTTCCCTCTGCTTTATTAATGATATATAATCCGACAGTCTTACCAGCCACACCCAACACACGCAACCGAATGTGGGCTTCAAAATTGAGGTTGCAAGAGGTTGTTCCCTGCACTGCACGGCGCGGCCGGGGGTATATATTCTCTGGCCACAATAGACGCGGATGTGCGGGTCTGTTACAAATAAATGTTTCAGCGATTGTCTCTCCCAAAATGTAACTCGTCTCTGTACAAATGGCGTACAGTGTATTGCTACAATAGAACGAGAAATACAGTAGTTACGAGAACCTGTATGAGGAGTTACAAAGCGAAGGTGGCAGATGTGGTGCTGTCCCTATTCCTGTCATCGTGATGTTTGTCATGTCGGAGAAGCTGTGTCTTTATCTTTCTTATTTGTATTTATGTCTTTATCATATACGGCTCTCTGTCTGTCTCTCTGTCTCTTCCGAAGGAAGCATGGGAGAGTTGGATGAGGAAGTAAGGGACACAGATGCAGTACTGGAATCCCACGAGAGAGAACTGAGACTGAACAAAGAAACATGGACAGGAACTCAGTGTTACTGTTCTCGTGCATGAACAAAGCAAACAACACGAGACCAAGGACGGGAACCTTTCAGATAACTGAAAATATGAGAATGATTCAAAGGATATACGCCAGACGTCATTCTAACGAAACAAGTCAGTATGCATTGGGAAGTGAATGATGATCTGTTTAACCAGCGTGATGTCGGAATCAGAAGCTGGTCGGAAAGAGAAGTAGAAAGATGCAGATACAAAATATGGGCCGAAGTGAGCTTGGAGGAACGTAGTGGAGCTGCATTTGATCGTTTGAGTGAGAGAACAATTACCAGCACACTATCGAGACAACAGGGTGACCAACAAGGAAAGTGAGAGACAGTAACGCATATGCCAGCGACGTGGCAATCAGTATGAACAAGAAAGTAGAATCGAAAGATCAGAGTGAGATGATAGCGCTGTAGAATCAAGTAACGATGAGCGGTATGATAATGAAAGTATGACACTGAGTACAAAAGGAAGAACTATTGACGAGAATACTTCATGCATACATAACAAGCAAAATTCAGTGCTGCTGTGTCGTATGGTCACCTGCCAAGCAAAAGGACATGCGCACGAGGATCCAGAAGCAGGACACGAGCAAAATCTGTCAGAAAAATAGCCGGAACTACCACAAAACCATTCAAAAGCAAACTTGATTTGTGGCTCAAGTCAGTCCACGATGAACTCAGGATTGAGGATCGTATAATGAAAGAAACAGTTCTGTTCATGAAGCATTGCATGCGGTGAGCGCTACGCGCTAGCTCTTGTTTTTGACAAAATTTTCGTCGAAGAGACTGACAAGGTGGTCGGTGGATCCTCTCTCCGTCCTCCCCTCCCCTAACTCACTCTCTCTCTCTCTCTCTCTCTCTCTCTCTCTCTCTCTCTCTCTCCTTTCTCCCC